>QNGE01000001.1:22057-288817 GCA_008508345.1 Paragonimus westermani | reverse complement strand
GCATGCCTCAACGCGGCAAGCGCTCTACCAGCTGAGCTACGAAGCCACACCAGGAGCTCGGAAATTTCACATTTGGACTCGGTTACCCACCTGTCCCACTGTCTCATATGGAATCCACCAAATGATTCAGGGGATCGACTGCCCTGGCAGGATTTCTCAAACAGTTCACGCCGGAATCCACCAACGCCAACTGCTACACTACTTCTTAGTAATATACTAGCTAAGTACAGCTTTGAGAGCCACACACATTTCGAGTCAACACTCACATAATACCTGTAATATGATAGAGGCAAACAAGTCACAAAATTTGGACCAGGAAGGAGTAATCTTTGAACAAAACGAAAACAGCACACTAGCATCATGCACCACTAGTGTATCTGCCGTTTGTCTGGCTGTTCTCCTTTGGCCAACCTGACATGGCTGAACCTGCTAGGGCTGATGTCCTAGTCAGCGTAAACCGCCGGATGAAAAAACATGAGCCGGACCACCACGCGAAGGTAGCACAGATATACGTTAATGGGACCTTTAGCTTAGTTGAATCAATAAACACCAATAGACTAGATTGGGTAAAAAATACCAAGGCAGTGGACGGGAATGATGTAGTCCATATGAAATAAATACTTCCGGATATGTCATACATGTTTCGGCATTTGTCGTGTTATGAAAAAATGTACGGCCCCAACGGAGTGTTTTTTTCGCAGGGTCACGCTTCCTTTATCATGCGTAGGTTTTCCTGAGCCCATTATAACAGATGTTTGTAGTTTAGCCGTTTTGCTGGCAGACACTATCTTGAATGGTGGAAGAAAAGGTATTACCAGTCAAATTGAATTGCTGGATTACTGCCGCTCGGAACCTATGCACAAAGAACAGCAGCCTTTCCGACTGACTTTTTCGGAGCGACCAAATGATAGAACTTGTACGGATGAAATCGTAAACCACTTACTCAACGCCAACCTGTGAAAATCTGCTTAGATAATTCTCAGGTGAGCACCTGAGGACTGAATCACACAATTGATAATACATTCTATAGCAACCATTTCGTCGCCACCGTTCTCATCACAGATAACCCCCGTCATTTCTCTAAATCATGACTTTTGGGTTTGACTTCTCTGGACGGTGGCGCTTGCTCTCGTAAATATTTTGTAAATTCGAACCTAAAAATTTAGCACAGTTTACCGTGTGTAAATTTTAAGCGTGATAATGTGACAAACATTACCCGGTCACAGACCACTTTGACAGACTAAAAACCGAAACTTTCAACAACCGGAGGTTTCGGTCAAGGACATGCGTTCAGTGTTGAGTGGACTGGGATCAAACCTTAAACCCGGTTAATGAGATCCATCACGACAGTCAGCAGGGGCTCTGATCCAGCTGAACTAAACTCAGTGTTGCGCCACACATGAGTATTTCCATCTCCCCAAATTCCGCAGGCCTTTACATATTCATACGTGCGTCTGCGCAATCAACCATTTTATCATGACGGGAAGTTTGTAACACATCCTTGGAGCTAACTGAGAGCTAACTGAAAGACATTGTGTAACACAGTGTGCAATGCGTTCACACCTGAGCGTCTAGTTTTATCAGGGCTTGCTTTTCAGCACACCCATTCCTAAGAGAATTCCCATAGAACCCACTGAGAAGTGAAAACCAGAGTTACAATACAGACTACTCAACTCAGCTGAGATAGCCAGCCGATCCTTTTTTCAGACGTTGTCATCTACGAGGGCTTTTGCTCCCCTCAAAATCAGCAACGCCATCTCCGAGCATTCGTGGAAGAAAAAAATTCCATCAGAGATACTGCACCGATTGGTGACTGAGTGTTCGATTGAAAACAGCTTTCCGTGCTACTAAGGTGTATAGAACCTTTGCGACAAAATCAACTAGGAAAGCTATCGCGAGCACTCTCATACTATCCAAAACTAACCCATAAATTGGACACATTCCAATGGATTCCATAAAAACATATGCGTTCATATGCAGAGCGTGCTTCATCAAATATATATCTTGAATCCAAAGCAGTTATGATGCCAAGAAAGTTCCAACGTTGCGAGTGAGTTTTAGTATTTAACGTTCCAACCATTTCTGATGATCTTCCTTAGGGATGCTATGCTCGTGTGTAAAACGCACCTACATTGTTGGTCCAGTTCGATCAGAAGGTGCAGAAGGAAGATATGAAAGAGCAAGTAGTCTGGAGTGAATATCGTGAGAAGAGCAGAGAAAAGACCCATTAATGAACTGGGCTTGGAACAGGAACACGAATAGGTTTTGGCTCAGGGACCAAGCTGCTAGGGTGAACCATGAACATTTCAGGTGTGTTCAGTTCCATCGATGGAAAACTTCAATGTAATTTAACTTGGTTGTAACGATTAAATCAAGTGTATTTTCTCCCGAGGAAAGTGGTAATAATAACTAGTTTTTGCATGCATATAGTGTATTTATGTTTATCTGCCCGCTTGTCATAGCAGATATCAATCCACACTTGGTCCTGTAGCATTCACAAGTACTATCTCTTAGGCGAACTTAATTGCACACTTTTGTGAACAATATATTGTTTTCCACTTTGCTTGGTTAGTGTTGCTTGCTGTTTGAGCTGGCATGCTCCGGTTTGCTGAAGTAGTTGTAGTCAATTGACTGAAGTCTGCTTTGTGTACTTAGAAACAACTGTTTGTGAACTTGACACTACTCTAGATATACTGACCTTTCGCAAACCACTGTCTGGTTATCCATTCCACCATCTAAGTGGCTGATATAAAAACAGATTTGTTTTGTTGTAAATTTGGTAATGACGCGTCAATACGATATGCTTACATCAGTCACTCTTGGTGTCTTAACTGTTTTGCTCAAACTTCTGAAGTAAGCGGGCTGTTTCAGATTTTAATATGAAGAAGTATCGTTGACACTGGCAAATTGCTGTGGCAGGTGGTCAGTTTGCGAAGCAAGGTAACCCTTGAATTTTCGAAATATCGCTTCTCACTTAATGAACATGGGACCGTCGATATCCCTATCGATGCTTGCTGCTGTTATGAAGAAAATAGCTGGAGACGACCACCAGTAACCTCAAGCATATTACGATGAAACTAGAAACTAGACAGATGAGGCTGTTGGATTTGTGACAGGCACGTTTCCACCTTCTTTCCACTTTGGAAAATTTGCCATTACACTGTCGTATAATGTAATCATCAACCGTGGGGACAGGACTTACGTTAGCCATTTGTAGGAGTCACATAGGAAGGCTGTCCAAAAACCAAATCCTCTGGAAACCAGTGAGTACGTATTAAGCTGTTCTTCAATGCCATTGAATTTAGCTGTAGCTAGAAGCCTTAGCTTTGGGTTTAGGTTACAAAATACCATCGCATATTCTTAATCATATATATGTGCTGAAACCCTACTCAAGGAGCATCAATATGAGATTAATTCTCTGTGGTCGTCTGGTCAGAGTTTGTGATATATTCATTACTTGTTTCTGGCTACTTTCAGTGGTTCTCTCACCTTAGTTAATCACCTACCGATCGTTTTACCAAGCTGAATAAATTAATGGTGTAATATTTGAAGGCTTGTGAATTCACTGTGTTTGATCAATGACGACCAGATTCATGTCTGTATTGTGTTTCTTAACAGCATGACCATTTTCAGATTCATTTGTGTTTGTCACAAGCATGTTTTCCCAACTAACCTATATGTTGTATGTGTCTGTATCAAATGAGTTTCTGTTGTAATCCACAGTTCACTTCTTTACAATCGATAGTATCCACAGGCACTCCGGCATACCAAAAACTTGTACATTGGTTAATAGGCATATCTATAGCTATGGTTAGTCTGTTTGGACCGATATTAGCCAATTTATTTTTCGGAATAATTAAAAAGTAACTCTAGGAAAGGAGTTCTGGGGTATTGCTATAAACGCGTTACGTAGAAGACATTTCAGTTTTTACTCTTGAATATTGGTTTACCTCGTTTTATAACGATTTGAACTCCATCCGCTCACACTCCATTGTAAGTTATAAGGTGTGGGTTCAAATCTGTTTACCAGTATTAGGCGTTCTTGTAACAAGATGTCAGGATGAGACATTATGAAGATCTGTCCATGGAAAACCAATGTGGAACAGCCAATGTATACAATTATCCGGCTTTGCATCTAGTGCATATATGTGCGGGTTAGTGGAACATTATTTCACGCAGTCAAAATGGTAGACGATACAAATCGAATGGAAGAAGAGGGGATCATCATGGGGAACTGAAAAACAACGGTTATCCAGTTGAAAAAACCAAATATGATAGGCTGCATGGCGGAGAGAAGGCGTATTTCTCTGCAAATCTAATTCAAGAGTTACCACCTAACCAGCAACATTAATCACGAACTGGTGTCAGCTTTGCAACATACCTAACCAGTTGTCAAACTGTGGATTTATTAGGTTCCAGAAGTTTGGCTCACCTTAGTGAATATGCGCACTCAACTGACCAGTCTGTCTCTTACGTAATCTTCCGGTTCATTTGCAGGTAAAATGACTTCTACATTAGCAGAATAGATCAGCGTATGGCTAGGCACTTTCCTAGGTAGCTATCAATCGCACAGTCAGAATTAAACTGCTGGCTGTAACAAACCCAAAAAACTGGGCTTAGTCGATCGATAAATACACCCTAGCAACTAATCACCTAGTTGACTTTGTCATATCGAACAAGATTTTGTTAATTAGTCGTAGCGAAGTAATGCTAATCAGACAAAATTGGTCAATTTTATGTGTACTTGAAACTGACTGCACTATTAGCGTGCGAAAGGTGAGTACCATGTATTTGGTTTCGTTCAACTGTTGCTACCCGCAGTTTTATGTAAAATTCACTGATGACAGTAAATCAAAGTGTTAACATAACGCTATATATGTGTTCTCTCTGTTTGGACAAGATGGATAAGAGGAACTCTGTGTTTCAGACGTGTGAGTATGCCAATACATCGAAGATAGTTGTTGGTCGCAAATTCACACAAAGCACTCTGTCCAGGATGGTAGCAATTTGTATGTTGCTCCAGGTTATCTACCCTCTGTTCAGCCCCACTGAGTGGTTATGTGTTGTCAACGTAATGCTTGTAGTATAACAAGCTTGCCTTTTTTCAGCAATATCTTCCCAGATCTTAACTGCTAAAGTAAAACCTAGTGGAATTACCATGACTATTCCATCTTGTTAACTTTAAGTCTGCTCGAGAAAATAGATGCTCACGATATGAGTGCAATATTTGAGTAACAACGTTTCCCTTGGATTATCAATCGAAATAAGCAACGTAGTGTGATACATTTCAGCCAGCCTACAAACATAATCAATCTTTTCGTGTAGCAAGATAGTTGTGAACAACGAATGAGCGTCCGAAGAGCATAGTAGTTTATTAACAAGATATTTTTTTGGAATCACTGATCGGTTCAAAAATATCCGTAAGAGAATGAGTCTGGAAGATTTGTTCCAAAGAAGTCAGAATGGAGGTCGGCCGGCCTAGTGTACGAAGTTTGTGTTTGTCAAACTTGACGTCAGTGGTATCTGAGAATTGCATGTTTTCTGGAACACTTTAGAGTTAAGGTGTTTATTCACATCATCGTCATAATCATAATCGTCCTCCTCCTCCTCGTCATCATCATCGTTGCCAACATCATGTACACAATCATAACGTTCATGGGCCCCACCAAAATGTAACGCGGTCCGGGCTGCCGTTGATCCTAGCGGTGACGTTCAATGTCTTAGAAAAAGAAAACATTACAGAGAAGGTTGAAAATTAGCAAAGACAGTATAATTGAAAGAATTAGGAAGTAGTGTGGATGCACGTACGCCATTGACTACGGCACACTGCGATCTCGGATGACATACCTAGCCGGTGATTTGAACGATCACGGGTGCTCCAGCCAGATAAGCACATCTACCCGCTTTGTCCAACGGAACAGACAGTCTTCATATTTCGTAACCACATTATCGCTGGACCACCATGAGGTTTTATCCAACCGTTAGTGATTTTGTCATATAATGCTTGATACAAGAAGCATTCAGCTGGCATGCGAGGTATGTGAATCGCAAACTGCAAAACGTGATTAGTTGGCCAGTTGATCGCGTACCTCAAGCATTCGAGAATATGCGTTGACGAACGACCACATCCTCCACACAATCAGTCTTTTCAATGTGAGCCAGTTAGCGGAGACGACGATGATAAAACACACCAAGGCTGTTGACATCTTAGTTGCGAACAAGCCACACATCCGAACCATACAGCAAAACAAAGCCCACAGGCCTTACATACCCTTCCATTCAGAGATAACAAAACGTCCTTTCGACCCTGTAGATGACGCACGCAGGCAAAGGCAACTCGTGCCTTTGTTAACCTTGCTGATATCTCATCGCCAGTATTACAGGCTGACAAGATGCTGTTGCCCAATTGTGTGAAACTGCCCACAGTTTCGAGTGGATGTTGTTCACTGAGAAACGTAGGAGTGAGAATACCTGTCTTAAAGAAGCACTCTGTACTTTAAGGTTGCGAAGCGTGCTCCATACAAACCAGCTGGGGCCACTCGCTTTGTTTACCATGGTCTGTATGTCTTCGGCAGAAGAGCTTAGTTAGACACTGTCATCTGCATACTCCGTGTCAGTCAATATGGCGTCAGGAAGAAGTTCAACATCACGCTCACTGAATTCCACGAGCACACTTTCCAGAATATCATTCAGAACGAAATTAAACAGGAAGAGCGAGATCGAACGCCGTTTGACAAACATCACTCAGGTTGTTCAACGTTCGGTCCAGTCGTCGGTAGACCTCCTTGCTTGTAGATTGGGCATGAACCGTTCTCAACGGATTCACATATTTTCCTGCAACTCCCTTGTGGAGGTGGCTACTCCATAAAAGGTTACAAACAACCGAATGAGAAATAACCTTTTGGTTTAAATGACGGTGACAACCGGCTGCCTATAAGAGTGCTAATAGTCCAAGATACGTCGCAAGATGAAAATGTGATCAATGCACCCTTTGTCGGACTGAGATCTTGCCTGTTTCTCAAGTATCCGACATCTTCCAGGTTTGATGAACCGACGTAAAATAAGGCTAGTGAATAGCTTGAGTACAACAGACACTATAGTGATCCCCATATGGTTGTCAGATGGGGTGCTGGCTCCCTTTTCGTAAACGGGAATTACTGCAGAGGACCCTGACTAGTGGAGTTCATGTCAGCGCTAAGTGCTCTTAGACAAATCGACATTTTGACAAATCCAAGGAAAGTGTACAAGGCAAAACTAAAGACTCAATCGCGTGAGATGCGTAACCAAACTTATGGAAGACGGAAACGGGTGTGAAAAATGAGACGTTAAGTATTGCACCGTACATGACTTGCATTGGTCGGCTGTAAATGAAAGCACTCGAAGGGTAACCGTAGTATCTTCAGAATTATGAACTGTCTTTAAGTGTGCTAATCTGAAAAAGTTCAGCTGAACCATAATGACCTCAGCAGTGACTAGACTATAACTTCTGACACAGTTTGAACAAACTCCGTATAATACGTAAATCAGAAGAAATTAGTCAAAAAACTTGGTAGTTAACTCTGTTTCGAATAACTGTAGGGTGATTTCTAACTTACGTTTTTTGATGTAATCCTCGCAGAACTGTACCAGATATAGTTGTGGTTGTGTTGGTAACAGACAACATGTCGTGCGACCTGCGCGCAACTTCATCGCTGAACACAACTAACATCGTGAATAATGTGGGCGGTATCAACAGTGACTAATTTTTGTGTTCTATACTTTCTCATGATCTCCCTCAAATTAATGTTCTTTATGAAAATTACCCTTGAAACCACTGCATATGTAGATGTGTTATACTGATCATGATGTCAAATCCCCCAAAACATGATTATCTGCAACGGATTCATCTTAAATTTTTCGGTTACCGCAAACAACTCATGATTAAGAACTGAGGTCATGAAAGACGCTTCACTCCTTTATTTACGAATTTTGTGGCGAATTACAATACCTATATTTGTGACTTTACGCAGGTTGATTTTAATTCAATAGAAAATAGGGGCGTAGCCACACCATCATAACCCGACTGCTTAGGTCTAGTCCGTGATTAAATATGTAAATAAATCAGTCGGTCAATCGAAAAAATCAGAGGACGTTTCTTCATTTACTACTTGATAAAACGAGTTCCTTCAACATTTAATGGCGCTCAGCCAGTTGATGGAGGTCTAGACGCATGCTACTGAGTCAAAATCAGGTGTAAAATTGAATAACATCAGTTTGTCTCACGTTACACATTGTAGAATGCGATTTTCTTGACAATTCAACCTGACGACATTCCACACTTTCTTGTGACAGTTGCCCTGGTGGTTTGTGCATTCGAAGACGTTTCAAGCGCAGGAAGAATAACAACGAACAGTAATAAACGTGAAGTGCAACGAAAGTGTTGTGGATCACAAGTGAAATCAAAAACTTGTTTTAGCACGGTTTCGGGGAAACTGGACACAATATGCAACACTGACGGTTTGTCCAATGATTCAATCTGAATCACATTCGTATTTTCTTCGAATAATTACAATCATTTGGTTATTTTCCAGTTTTCAAACGTGTTCAGTCTAAATAGGCCTGAAGTCTCATCTCATCCGTTTCTCGGATGAACTTTCGAAAGGTCGAACAAAACTCTCCCATGTAGCCTGTTAGAATCCAGTGCGTGTCATAGGGATACGTTATCATAAACGATTGTGATTAACATTGGCTGTGAAATTACAACCGAATTTACGTAATTAATGCGGTAACCGCACACGTCTATAATGTATAATGCCATATGCATTAGTTGCCCGAGAACGACTTATGTTAGGGGTTGAATTGTCTCAAAACTGTCATTCGCGAAATATGACCGTGGCGACCTACCCCGAATATAAATGTTGCTTAAGTGAACTGAACAAGATTAGTAAGCTAGATGTACTGACAGATCATCTCTGATCATGTGATGAAGGACATAACATAAAAATCTTTCCTTTTTAAAAATACACCCACTAGATTTACAACCGTATCCATAAGTTTTCGTGGTACATCTTTATAGTACAGGTAATCTGGCTCATAAAACAATGAGGCTTTTCACTCTGGTTTCACTTTCGGTTCATAATTCGCGAAGCTCAGTTGATTGCAAACGAAACTTTGCAGATCAACTTCTTTGCAAAGTACAACAAGAATACTGCTCCAGAAATGGAGTTAGCGACCAATCCCAAATAGAACATCTATCTGTATCTTCGGGACACACGCTCATAGTTTATGATTGTAGCATAAATGTGGTTAACGACTACTGTATATAGTAGTCATAATATTGTATAATTGTATGCCCCGTAGTAGACCTGTGCACTGCTAGTCTTCTCGATCGAGACAATACAGTTATCCTCTGTGACACTCCCATGTTTATACAACTACTTTTGTAGGTGCAATATGAACAACGCAAGAAACCCGTGCCGACAGATGGTTGTTTTTAACAAGAAAAATATATTCACATGACGGAAATTGCGGGTTTGGAATTAATTTGCTCGCATGCGAGGTTACGGACAACATTTGTAATAAAAAAGGAACATTATTCAAACAGAACAGAGAATTATACTGTGTTGGGATTTTTGTGACTTATCGGGGCGATCTCGAAAGGGATCCTCCAGTCTGTTTGAGCTTGGGCGGGTAAACACTGTAAACTTTCTGTGTTCAAAGTCAATTTATGCCCAGGCTGCGACTAACTGTGTGGTTAATCATGCTGGACTTGCCATTTGCCTGATGGTGTGATCGATCACCTAGCCAGGACTTCTGCTTTGTAATATTGCTGATTTCAAATACGCGTATTCGTTGTATCCGGTCCAGATTTTATTAATTGGGACGTCACATGATTTGCGTCCACTTGCTGTTTTATTCGCAACTGTTGGTGGAACCAAATTTTTTTAGAGGAGCCGGGTGTCCAACTGAAAATTTACATGTGCATTTATATTGCTCCGACGTAGATTATATATACTGTCACATTCGCTTATATGGCTGATTTGTCATATTTTTTAGTAAATTCCTTCTCATAGCCCCAAAGATTTTTTCTTGATACCATCAGCTTTCAGAAACAAATGATTTTGTGTTGGTTTCGCTCGAACCAAATGTGTCTTGACGGTTTGGTATTGGTCAGTAAGTTGAAGAACACATTTACCAAACCACGGAATCGCGTATGACCTAGTTCTATCTGAACACTTCTGTGGATTCAATGCCAAACCGAATATAGGGACTTGTAGAACCCTATGATTGACACTTCAACTGACACCCTTATTTCAATATGAACTCAATTAAGTGTTCTATACGGTACTCAGAGTACCACCATTTCGTCTTACTAAAAGTTCCACGGGACTTGCTCCTAAGGTTGTTCTCACCAATATCAGTGTGTGTGGATGATGACATAGATGTACAGAAAAAATACATAGCTTTCAGTTAGGTATTACACCAGGATTGTTTATAAATTGCCACCTTTTTAGTTTCAAAGTATGAATCGTAAATTGGTGAACGTGGATTATCTCCAGTGTTGCAGAAGTCTCAATAATCATTAGAGATCTAGAAGACGTCATATTACAATAATTGTCTGTTGGCAAAAATTCGACTACGGACCGTCTTGTGGAGGAGTATTCGAATGCCAACTATGCAACTGTTTAAGTTCAACCAAGGCCACAAATATCATGAGGTTCACGACGCAAGTTAAATGCAAACTGAAGTTCGGCTTATCAAAACTACAACTTTCTCAAAACACCACTTCTGCCACATTGCTCGGTTGCAGGTCCACCAAATATCTGTTTAATTTAAGCCCTGAAAACGGAAGATTATAAGTGTCAGATGAAACGTGCCCCATAAAATTTTATTATATTCATATGATGTGTTTAACTGAGACTGTTGGGCGATAAATAAATTCATCAACCCCAATTGACAGTTGGTATATCCGCTTTAATTACAACATTCTTGTTCGATTTGGCAGTTATTCGTTTGATTCGTACATACTGTCTCGTTACTGTCAACTTTCGCATGATGCAGTGACTACGACTGCAAGCAAGCAGAATCTTCTATGAGTGAGAATGTATACGGAGACTTATAGGGGTTAGACAAAAACACATCTGTTGAAAACGGAGGGTATTGGTTATCATTAGTTGATTTACTTTTTGTAGGGTATCACTGAATATTCCGGTGGGAACTACATCGTTCAAAATGGGATGTCTCCAGGTAGTTTTTGAAAGTTTCTCAACTTATTAAGCTGCCAAATAAAAACCCAACAGTGGCAAGCACTATCTATATATATGTATAGTTTCCGTCTCCCTGTTACCGTCTTAGCACCTTCATGCCTAACAAAGATCCTTCATCCCTCCGTATAAACAAAATATCCGACGGTAGTGAAGTAAAACCTTAAAATAGACTTCTGTCTGTCGACATCTAGATATTAATTGAAAAACTATAGGGAATACTTCATCTGTGCAAAAGAAGGCTTTCATTCTGGTGAGAGCCATTTTTTTAACCTTGGCTTTTCAAGTTCTACTTCGTGCCGTACAATTCATTTCGCTGCTTTATCACTACACATGTGCCTCCACAGCCGAGTGTTATGTCAGTTGTAATAATTGAACAACTTTTCTGTCAAGTAACAGTGGAGGATCATGCAATACGGTCCACTAATTATACCGATTCCCAACAGTTCATTATCTGCAAAAGTCACAGTCCATTGCTCAAAACACCATCGAACAATTAGGGGCCGTTTAATAAATTGTTTGCACATATCTGGTCTTGCTTCTCACCCGATGATTCGAAATCATGTTGACTTTTGCCTTAGGTCAATCAAGTCATTCTTAAAATTACCACAAACTAGAACGAGTTGGTCATTTCTCTGTAGTGATATCAGTGGTGGTTGTCGTCCGCAATCTCCACCGCTTACTTCACCGTTCCCAGCGTGGTTCGAGCATGTATAATTAATTAAACTTCTTCCAGTGAAGATGTGTTACTAACGAAAAATTAGAACCTACG
Source organism: Paragonimus westermani (assembly GCA_008508345.1). Taxonomy (NCBI): domain Eukaryota; kingdom Metazoa; phylum Platyhelminthes; class Trematoda; order Plagiorchiida; family Troglotrematidae; genus Paragonimus; species Paragonimus westermani. The sequence goes on along the minus strand of QNGE01000001.1, from coordinate 276,802 downwards.
ACTAACCGGTTTTGATTAAGGTTGCACCTATGCAGTGAGCACTGTGATATCTAACATATTGAACCAAATTTAAATGGTTGATCGAGCTGAATGATTACAATTTTCACTGGACATGCACATTACAACTTTGATGTCCTGCCCGAAGACGCAGCAAGTGCATATGCTGGGTTTACTAACAAATTGCGTAAAACGGTTGATGAGCTGTCTGCTTGTTCCACAATACTCGCAAACGCGTGTACCGCAAAATACACCTGTTGGGGAGCAGGAACTTAACAGAATTAAGTCCCGCCAGTACTGGTGATGAGATATTGCCTGGGGTTGCACATTTTTATAGAAGGCCACACAATTTTTCATTAACCTGTACTGAATGATGAGACATTGTTTAATAGGTTTTGTAGATTTAATATTCATGGGCCCACCAAATTCTAATCCAAGGATGCGAAATTCCCAATTCGAAATTCCAGTTTGTTGATAACAAGACCACATGCTTTCAAGGAAATGAAGTCCCTAAGTAGGCTTCCCAGTTGGTACATACGCCATAGCTCTCGGTGCAATTCAAAATACACTCTAGTCGTAAATTGTTCTAAAAAACTAAGTAGCCAGATGAAATGACATCGGTTAGGAAACCTTATCTTTGTGGACAGTCAAACCTGGCTACCCGAAGTGCGTAACTTGACTGTAACCAACGTTTAGAATCTGCTGAATAACGGTATTATGTCACCAGTTTATGAGCAACCGAACTGTTCTAGCACTGGAATTCAAGGGGCAGCTCAAACTTGTGATGATCATTGTGCCATTCTTCATTCGAAATGTGTAATCTTTTGAGCTGATGCCTTACTTCTAACTTGGGGCCATGATGTGTGCGTATAAATTGTGAACCGATTTCAGTTCGGCGCTTAGGGGGTTACATGAGTAGCACTATAAACTATATACAGTGCTGTCCTATCCGGAAAGGAATTGAGCCGAGGGTGGTCAGTTAATCACAGTTGAAGCTAAGAGTGTGAATGAACTAAACATCTCGAGATTGAAATCAAAAGAGGCAAATCATCTGATGTTAATTGGCGTGCGGTTTGTGCAATCCAAGCGCACGTGAATGAAAAGACGACGGTTTGTGATGCGTTCAAGCACGACTATACCAAACAAGGATCTCAGGCGTAAGTTATTAAGTTAACGTGGGCTAATCTTGTTTCTCTAGCTGCCAATTAACCATGATGGCCTCATTGCCACAATAAAACTATTATAACCAGAAAAGAATAGACAGATAAGCCAAAAGGATAAAGCCAAGGTAAATTTTGAGCTTCGTCCCTTTGTGCTTCCAAGTAAAAGGGTGGGTCATCATGTGTCTGATTTCAAAAATTGTTTACTGGTCGATAACATCGGAATTCTCCTCCGTGCTAAAAAATCTCCGTAATCAACGTTTCACTTTGCAAGCGAACGCTTTGGAATATACCGACCAATTTAACTGCCAAGCAGACGATTATTCTTCTCAATGTTGCACTCTGGCAGCCACCAGTAAATCTGTGGATTTTGCCGTCACGAAAAAACTAATGCGGATTACCCCTCCCAACAGACGTATGAAGCTGCATTACACGTATCAGGACAAATGGGCGGGTCACGTAACTTGTTGCAAAAAATGGGTAGTCCGATGTTGTCTTGGGCACCAGACAACATGGTCGCCCATGAGTGCAATATTCAAATATGTTTAATTCTCTGACAAGTATATTCTTTTGATAATCTATTCGTACTTCATGCGTATTTACAAGAAACCCATGACGTCCCTTCGTTTTTAACGCGAAAAGCAGCGTTCTCGTAACATTCATCTTTGCAGATACTGTGGACTCTGTTATTGAAAACTCTCCACCTCCAAAATAACGTCCATTTCACGCTGGTTTTCTGTGAAATGCATTATGATATGTAATCAAATTAAAAGAAGATAGACTATAACTTTCAAACATCTACATGGATGAACTTAGTGAATTCATATGGAAGAAGAACGAGATGAGATAAAAAGATACCAAAAGTCACTGTATAAGGTGTAGCAATTACGGTGTTTGTGAAATGTCATTTTGGTTTCAAGGTACGTTTGACTGAGCCGACTGTTCAGTAAATGAAACTGTGGTGAGCTTATAATCTTGACCTACGAAAAAGGTGGTCCGAAATGTGTGGTAATTGCAAGTTCTAACAGGAGCGCGATTAGACCGGCTTCTTCTTTGAACTTGCCGACATTCTTATCTAGATGTTGACGTCATCCTCACCATCATAAAATTGATGAGAAAACCTTATTATTGAACAGTGAAAGAGAAGGCAGCGAAAGATAAACTAATGTATACACTGCAGTAACCTGTTGCCAACCAATAAGCCTTGAAAACAGTCGGATATTTCAGTCGCTTTATCAGCGCCGGGCTTCAAAAGTCTGGTCTTTGATGTTATGATCCGCATTGTGTTAAAATTCCGTTAATCTAAATGTTATGATCATTTGTGAAGGAAATTAATACACTAGTCCGTCTGTTTTTCAACCCGACGAAAGTTTATGCATACTGTCAAACTTGCACTGCGGTAAGTGCAAAACTTTGAACAACAATGGGATTGAAGTTCTAAGCTTCATGTAAAATTTGGATTTCCCTCAACTAACGTGTTTACTGAATTGGCGCTAAAAAAACGTGTGCCCACATGCAGACAACGTCGACTTCCAGTATTTGCGAGCTTGGATCAGGATGTTCAATTCTTCTGATTACCAAGACAGTCTGAAGAAGAAGTATCCTTTCCGTAGTCGAATACGTCAATGTTTTGTCGTCTGTCTAAGCTCATTACCTAGATATAGACATCAATACTGCTGTTTTTGACTTCCTGTTCAGTTTCTCGTTTCGCAGCCAGTTGGCTGTGATTCTTTTCTTCCTAGTGTAATTTGGAATATTTCTTACATGAGAGCTTCAGTGTTCAGTACTAATTATAGTACGTATTTGTTTTACTGAGTAACTGCTAACAAAACGATTAAATCAATCGAAACTTGCCGAGCTGTTTAAAAGTTGTTTCCTAAACCGTCGTTCTCTCAGTTAATGAGGACGCTCTCTACTGAAGAATATGTAATTTGAAAACCCGACTTTTTGCATCTGTGAAGGCAGAAAAAAACTAACATATAATTTCGTCAGCATGCTAAACGTTGACACCTTAGATGCAAGACGATGGGTACCCTTTGGTTACTCCTTTGGAATACTTCACTCTTTGTGGTTGGGGCATACACTTGTAGGGGGGCCTTGTTGCGTACGCACAAGGTGTATTGGAAATACGCTTGTAAAAAATTCGCACAGTGTATTGCTAATAGATCAATTTCACTAGTGTTTAGATGCGTAGCGCTACAAATTCGGTAGACAGGCTTATGTGTAGTTGGAGCGAAACCGTAGAACATTGTCCACTTTATAAAAGTAGCGGAACAAGTTTAGATAGAGAACACATCCTGATGTGTATGGAAAGGCTGCATGGACCTGCAAATAGTTTATAGGGAGTAAGCTTTCTTTTCGCATTACAAAATAGGTACTATTGCACAGGGGATTACAGAGTCAGTTTACTACAATTACACCACCGTTGTAATAATATTATCAAACTAGAAGTGAAAAACTATCTCAAAATGCTGCTGGTCGAAATTCCTTCTGTTACTGTAGCTAACAGAAGTGGTATATTTGAAATGTTAGTTTTTAGGCGGAAGCAATCATTTAATAACCACTGTTGCTCGGCTGTCGGAGCAGGTAAGATAGAGCATCTGAGAGAGATTTTTGTTTAACTAGTTGTGAGTAAACAACCTGAAATAAAAAACCCCAGCCTCCAGTTTGTTTAGGTTGTATCTGCAATATTACGGAACAGGTCATTCTGAGCATATTGTGAAATTCAGTCGAAAGAACATTTTTCTCTTTTTATGTCCATCATTTCTTGTGCAAATATAGTGTTGTGCTAAAAGTGTGATATTCGGCTGACCCATTTCATAAACCAAGAAGAATTCGTATGTAGTGTGTCAATTTTAAGATTAGAATCACCCTCTTAATGACCCGGCTGTAAACGTTGGTCACATTTCTACCACTGAACAGCTTAGTCAAGTTTTTTCAAAGAAAAAGTCAAAATACCCCCCATTAAAAACACTGCGGATATGAGCGTGATTCAGTTCTAACTTAACAGTCCTGTAGACTGAAGGTCGCTCGAGAAAAGTCAACGCGGAACATAGCAGTTACACGAATTAGCATAAAATGGCACACTCGTTATCCCTTCCTTCATTAAATGCATATCATTATGCAATGTTCAGTAATACAACAAGAACCGTATTCAGGGGTATGTAGGATACATCTGCAAAATTGATCTCACAAGCACAATGTCTTATCCCTTCGAACACGAATAGATTTTGGTATGGCAAATATACAGAAGGGTTAATGAAATTGACCTTGTTCCATGAAACCCGAAAATTTATGATAGCAGAGGTGTAGCATTGTCACGTTGCACAAAGTTTCGTAAGAACCGTCTATGAACAAGTGTACCAGATACGGAAATTTGAATTCTGGCTGTAAGCTAATCAACTGCGGTGACACTATTAAATAACAGGGATAACAGTTGAGATGGTGATATTGTATTACATACCAACCAGTAGCGTGTTTGCCGTCAACTGAAATGCTCTTTCCGTTTTAAAAATGATTTTTATTAATTCAGGTACATAAGTAAACTGATCACGGTTCGGAAATTAATTAATATGTGTGTTGTTTCAAACGGATCAGATAGGTACTCAGTGACCAGTAGATCTGCTTAACCTCCGTGCTTCCACATCCTCTTTATTTGCTTGTATGGATCTCTCTTAGTTTCGATAGATTCTTTACTATTCGTGCTGTGCTCTCCTCGGCCGTTGTTAGCGTATTTTTGAATAATTCAATTATTGTTTGACAAAACCCATCCGATTTTTATGCTCTATGAGCACTCAAAAACACTCCCGTCGAACCGGCTGCTCTCAAACGTTCTGCCTATGAACGTTTCCAGGTGCCTTTACTACAACCAATTCTGGAGCCTCATGATCACAATTCTCTGTGAGTATGGATGCTCAGTTAGTGTTCGGTTAACACACTTTGGGTATATACAACGGGCTGCCATGAATAATCTTGAGCGTGTTTGTTTACCAGAGATTCTTCGAACTGTACTACAGCTGATTCATATAACAGAGACGTTTCCTTGCTTTATCGTGGAACAAGTTCGAGAAAATGTGCACTGCTTTTGAACACAATATTTGCTTCTGCATTTGGCTATTTTTGTTCAAATGAGCTTTCCCCTATTCCGTAACGCGGTAAACGTGTTTGTAATCGGCACTTATTAGAACCCAGCAGCGTTGCCGCCTTCTTCTTAGTCGAACAATTTTTACAGTGCAGCACGCGGTTCGGAGTGACATTTTTTTAGACAGTACTACACTTTTGCTAATAGAGTTTAAACAAAACTCAATCATCATCTATTCTCAGTAATCGGTCGGTTCTACCCTTTTCTGGTTCTCTAACACTGTTTAAAGACATGAGGTTCTTGACGATAATGCGATTGTCGTTGAAGACTGAGTTTTCACAGTGGGATTTCTTTTGTCTACCACAAACTATTCCGCTAGGGACCAAATAATTGCTCGGCAAGTTTCGCACATATCCCAAAAATGTTGACAAAGGATGCAATTTGTAATAAATAACATTGCGAAAACGATCAAAATCAGTCTTGTTAAGCTCTTGTGTGCGTAAGTGAGACTCCAGACCTATAGAAACTGGCCACAGTAATTGACAATTAGCGTATTCATGCTAAGTTTGTCCGTTGGCGCCAGCTTCCATTTGCATAATCAGTTAGTTTTCTCAACGTTGTTCCAGCTTTACCATTGAACATCCGGAAAAAGCATGAAGACATGTGAACGAACCGCCATTAGTGCTAATGTACATTTGCAAATTACAAAGATGAGACAAACAGACAAGCTGTCTGAAAGCTGAATGTGTCAGATTTCTGCAACCCATTTAACTTGGAAAAACAAGATACGAATTCTTGCTGCCGTTTGATAAGGCATGAAGCTGAGTTGAGCTTTATCCAAGAAAACTGGAGAATTCAGGTTAGGGGACACGTGAAGGTTTTAGCGTGAATCTGACAAGTTTGGCCTCATCACTATAGAGGTACGATTTTTCATGCTGTTAAAAGTTTGACAATCATTTTTCAGTTACAGTCCTCTTGCTTTGTGGTTTCATCAGTCGTTATCCAGTCGATAGGTTTCATAGTTTCTCGTAGGTGGCTCGGTTATTAATTTGAATCTAACAGGTTCTCTAGTTTCAATCGCATCTTATGTGGCATACAAGTCACTTCCTGGCTATTCACTTACGTTTAAGATGTGGATTTAGACAACACAGAACTAAATCAACCATGCTGTTGGTGGCTTTGGACAATTTGTCCTCGTTGCCAAGCTGGTCACTGCTTGAGTGCCCGCTTCTTGACAATTATGTTCTATATAAATATGTTAGGTTTAAATAGTACAGGTAGTAGTGTGTGACCAAAATTTCGTTTTCAGCAACTAAGTGCTGCTTTGTGTAACGTTACTTCCACTGTCATACTAATTTTTTCTGTGGTCTTGAGATACTCCCTATTTATTGCACTCTTTAGGGGTATTGTTTGGTCTCCTGAACAGTTAGCAATTCATTTTGTGAAATTCCACTGATGGATAAGTAACTTTGAAGCAAATCACCTCATTATTATCGGACTGTTATCATTTAATTTCTACCTATCATCCGGTTCCAAGCAAAACTGTGTTAACATTCAGCCTTTTGCTCTGACACTTTCTAATTAGCTCGGTTTCTATAAACAGTCAGCCTACATATCTTTGACCGTATTACTAAATTGAATTGCTCGTTACATTTCGAACGAAGCTTGCTTGCGTCTGTCATTTCTACTGTCTATGAATTCAGTCACTTTTGTTAATTCAGCATAATCAAGGAATTGACCATTCGACAAAAACTTGGGTTAATGAATCAACAATAATCAGCGAATCGAAAACAAAATTAAACGTTAGTACAAACTTGTGGTTGACTGAAAAAAGCGAATATTTCAAACATGGTGTCTAGTAACATGACAAAAAGAATGCGTATCACCTAGCGCCCAAACAAGCACAATACAGTATTGTCTTCAAAATCTCTATTGAAACACCTCAACTGTGAACATTCTAATACGCTCAGATGGCTGACGTGGATTAATCGCGATCGCAACAAAAGTATGTTCTATCAGTAGGGAGAAAATGAGATAAACTAGAGCTTTCATTATAGAATAACACTGTGCGATTCATAGTAAGAACTCGCATCTGCGCTAAATGAAATGTCGTTTCAATTGAGTGATCTATTTTATAGAATAAAGAACGTTTTGGTCGCAATCCAAATTTAAAAAATGTTTGTAAAATTGCTTTCATGAATCAACGCAGCACAAAAAATTATCTATTGTACAATTTCGTTCTTGTACTTTCTCATTGAACAATAATGAAAAAATGGCTTTGTGCATACAGTTTTTGGACAATCCTATCAGTATCGTCTGTATCAATCACTCGGTGGGTTGTCGCACTGCCAATGTTACGATATTTTGGCAGAATGCCTAGGTTGTAGGGAAAGTTTGACAGAACACGCAGAGCACTCTTAGGTTTTGTAGTATATTTAACTATTATTTTCACGAACTCCCTAGCCGTTTTTTAAAAATCGGTGGTTTTTATCGGTAGAATTTTTCGAAGATGGGTAAACTTTTTCTCTGAGTAATGCAATTAATGTTGACACATTTGTGGAAGGTAGAAGAGTCGTGATCTTGATGAAAAGAAGACTTTTGGAAAAGAATATTTATCGTGGAATATTCTTGTTGCTGTTTGTCCCATTCGAGCACAAGATTGCACGAGTTGTGACGCGTGCTTGTAAAGATGGAACAATGGACAAAATGGTGTCATCACAGCCCGCGCGAGCCATACATGCAGTTTGGTGGCAATGGATACGGTCGTCTTCCAGTCACTATTTCGCATTCAACGCTACGCGTGACCGTTACTCACACATCTGACTCGCCTTACTTCAACCAGTCTTCACCTACTCTCTGTTGGTAGGGAGCAAATTACTGGACTAGGACATTCACAAAGTGTTATTCACCCAGCTCAGATCCAGTGATCACACTAGAAGACATACAACCGGAAAATAGGCTCGCTCAAATTGAATAAACCAACCTGCTGTTCATATTGTTATGGACGTATGAGAGACCAGTATATATGTTACTTTTGACAAATATCATGTAGCAACACAGCCAAGTTCTCAAGTGACGTTCGGAGTGCATAACTTTCAGTACGTCAACAAACATTATAATCTCATTATGGTCAACATCCTGACCAACAAACTGCACATTTGGTGACAGATAAGCACCCGAGAATCGGGTAAAGTATTCCTGATTTCAACAAAACCATTAGATCACGAAAACTGATAGATGCAAGCATGTCGTATTGACTCGTCAGTATCAAATTTACAATAAAATGAAACGGGTTTTATATCGAGCAGTTAGGGGAGCAGGGTGGATAGTCAATTGGTGGTTTAGGAAAGGTCACTAAGTCCAGGGAAGGGTCAAGTTTACGAGCAATTGTTTCTGAACACACGAGGTCAGCTTCAGCCAATTGATTGCGACCTCCTCAGCAAAGTTAGTTGATAATCAATTTCGAAAACTCCAGCACATCACTTATCAGTAGTACAATTTCACTTCTACTTCGGCAGATTTCAGTTTAATGAATGAATTTTGCTTAGGTGGTAAATCCACTAAGTCATTTGGTAGGTTTCATATAAGGTCGGCTTCAGTCGCTTGATTGCGACCGCCTCAGCAAACCGCAAGAATCTTGGATTGGATTGACGTAATAGGATTCTGAATGCACACATNTGCGACCTTCTATTTCAGTGACGTTGTCCACGGTGTCTATTTGCTGAAACTTCGCTCGGTCCTTTTGTATTGACATCTTCTCTACATATGTGTCCCTGTCTAAAATGACTGCACTACCCATTCCCGGATCATGGCTACAACAGAATGTCTTAGATATTTTTACTGAATAATGATATGCAAAACTAGAGACGTACACAAGCGTTCGTAAGCTTTCGTCCATCATTTCAGTTGTGCATTCTAGACTACGCCTTGTAGTGGGCGATCGATATACAACCCAAAGACGCAAACGAAATGAGGGCAAAGTTCGGGCAGAAAGAGAATGGAAAAAGATGCTCCAGCCAGAAAAGCGGCAGCAACCTCCAGATGACCTGGATCGATGCATGAGAAAATGATGTAAAGTTTTCAAAAGTGCTTAACCTTTATCACATTCTATAGATGGTTCTATGCAAGCAGCAAGGGAAACAAATAACACTCCGCAAGAAATATATTATTAACCATACTACGGCTGACTATTTCGCACCTTCTCACACCGACAAGCTCCTCAGAGCGACCACTTTTCCGTGAAGACTAACTGCTATAAGGAGATTTGATTCATTCAGAGTGATGACAACAGAATATGGTTCAGAACACAATAAACACCGGGTTCAATTTCTGGTTTGATTGGGGATACTACTTGGAATCTAACATTTTAAATCATAGAGGTACACTTTGCTTCGAACTGCGTAAGTTGCCACTCGTTTCCCCAATGGATTAGGTAACTGATGGAAGTGAGATCAAGGCTCAGACGCCCCATCCTTATTCGCACTAGGCACAAACTTTTGGCGCATAACCGTGTTTATACAGAATTTTACCTTACATCGGGAAAGTTCAGTCAACCATACAACGCTTTAGTAGGATGCTCTGAACAATGAACGACGACCAAGCCCTGTCACAGTATCATGGAGCAAAAACGGCAAGATATAAAGTTCATCTAGAAAGTTGACCAGCTGCTGTTGTTCGAAACAATGTGCTGGGTATCTTGAAACGTAGAGTTGTAGATTAAAAGACGAATTTCAATGAATTATGCTTAAACAGAATGGCACCATCTTTATCCGCAGGATATACAATGAAAACTTTGCGAAATCACTTAAGTGGCCTACTTTAAGAGAAATGCTTGCTTTGAAGGTTACTCTAGCATCAATAAAATTGCGTCATATTTCACTGTGCACTGTGAAAGGATATGCTGGAAGTGTGTATAAAGGCATCAATGTTCTGTCAGTATTATTTTCAGAAGCTACCAGGACGTCTTTCATGTCATTATGTAGTCGTAGTACACACCCATCTAAATGAAAAATCAATAAAGTGTTTGTTAAACTGTGGAAACAAAAATGTTAAGCATTTTGTCTAACCACTTTTGGAACGTTACCTTCGTACTGGTCCAACAGTTTCATCAGTCAGACAGATGTTTGTCCGATCTCACTATTAGGTCGATACATATCCGTATGCTAATCTATCACCCATGCATCAGTCACAAATGAGTATACCATGAGAGATGACGAATTGATCTTTGGCCTGGAGAAACTAGGAACACGACCAAACTTTTTGGAGACTACGACTTTGGACTATGTAATCGAATCGCAAGCGACTCAGTATTTGTCAAATTGAGTTGTTCTGATAGCCTTGGGCAGCTGACGGGGTCTTCGTAGACGACTTTGACTGGATCGATCGGACTGTGTGGGTTGTCTGCTAGGTGAGCGACGGTTCTACTCTCTGTCGATTTTCTTGCTACGGTTCCGTCTGTTAAGTGCAAGGCGGCAAAAAAATGAAATGAGTAAATAGCACACGAGTGCAATCAGATATCACTGTCACAATAATGGAATCGATTGCGTCAGCAACGTTTGCCAAAAGAGGGCTGGAGCGCGGCGCCCGACTAGCAACGCCTCGAAGAACGCCAACAACCCACGGTGGCGATTGCGCAAAAGGACAGTAAAAGAAGTGACGGGGTCAACCATATAATCTGCTGCGATTATGTGTTTCGCGATCGAAGACGCCGGGTGTTGTACTGATCCGTGTCAAGTCATTGTCTGCACTAGCCGCTTGAGGATATGCATCGCCTTCGTCTGTCACAAGTTTCGGTCCGTTTTTTCAATGTATGAGTAAGCGAAACTGGAGGTGATCTGGAAGATAAAATGTGCGGTACAGCTATCTAAGAAAGAATAATCGGGGCAACGGAGATTTGTTCTGTTGATGAAAAGCAACAAGCACTGCGGTATACGTGCGTTCATTGGCAGATTTCAGTTTTCATCTCACGTCGGTAAGACGTGTTGATAAAACCTGTTCCTTCGATGCTGATTGTGGGTGGGAAGTAGCCACTTGTTCCTCGCAATGAGTTTCGAAAAATTTGACCGAGTATCCAGTCCTAAAGAGCTTTTAGGCGTCAGTCGCTTCTTGCCGGAGAAAGTTCAAGCATCAAGTTTCCTTAATTTAGCTCAGTGAGAAGTGGGATTTTGAAATTTATTCAAATAAGTGCTTTCTGGAAACGGTGGAAACATATGTGAAGTGCACATGAAGACATCACTTGTTTAGATTTACCATCTCAAAATGAATTCACAGCCTTAGAACTGTCACTGCTAAACTTGTTCATTATACATTCTGATTCATTCCAATGGTTCCTTGATGAAATGCAGGTCGACTGAATGATTACTTTCGAGTGCCGGTTACTAGTTTGCATAAAAAACTGACTCATCTGCCCAGTGGATTGTTTGTGCTAAGTGGTGAAAACTCATCCATTTCCTTCACAGTTATGATTTGGATATGACGTTACATGTGCTTCATCTTGCCGGTGCAATCTTAGCAACACGTGGTGACGCGTGACGCGCTTATTCTGCCACAGCCCCCATGACCTTGGTTTCAAGTATACTGTTTGTTCTTTAGAAGTGCTCACGTTCGCAACTGCAAAAATACGGTTATATACACTAACTGATAGACTATTTGCCGTATGCTTCATAGCTATATTTTTGGCTAATACTGTTCCTCCTTCTGAGAGTGTTCATTGCGTCATCTTTAAAGGAAGGTTTGATGTAGATAGTCTTACTATATACATATGAGCGTATAGTTTCAGCTACCCACTTGACCTGTTTCCTAATTGACGATGGTGGACGATGTTGGCGTGAACAGCCTTATGAAACTTTGTCTGTTTGACCTTTTGTTCGTTATCGGTGTATAGTGTACAAAAGGTTGCTATACATTTTACACGCTATCTTATTTTGGACAACTTGCGAGACACAAAACATCCCGTTGATCCATTCGAGCTACGTCTGATAGATCTAGTTAGTGAAATTAGACTGTTTTCTGTTCGAGTCGGTAGTTTTTGATATTCGTGGACAGACAGAGATAAACACCAGGATCACTTCTGCAAGCTATCCTGTATCATGCCTAGGTAGGAGCAGGCCATGAACAAGACTTTTGTGCAAGTTCTGGTCACCTACGTTATTAAAGATAGTTTGTTCATGTCCAGCCACAAACATCAGATAAAACGGGACCTACTGCGGCGAAAAAGCATCTAATGAATTGCACTCTTTCTTGGGAAACACACTGGTTCCGCTGCTACGCGTGCGCTTGTATTTGTGAGTCAGAATTTTGGCCCACAACTCCTCGGGTTCCCGCTTACACGTCGTGTGCACTTCTTTCCGGTTTGTGTGTGACCGATACCTTCTGGCGAGGGGTGTTCCGCCCGCCATTCATTGTACGTTGGTCCGGTCTCACTGAGCTCAAACTTGTCTAGTCGCCCATGCTGTTCACATTCCGCTGAATATGGGTTTCTAGACCTGCCTCCCTCTCGCGTCGAAATGTTCCACCGAGAGTTGGAATACTCGCATCCCCGGTTTGATAGTCCACCACACTCTGTGGCTCATTCTGTCTACGTCGGCTTTCAGCCGCAAGTTTTGGGTGCAGTATAACATCTCACAATGACGACTCGCAGTGGAGGCGAGCGTCATAAACAATGCAGCGGAATCACATGATGCCTTAGGTGGGCCAAAATACAAACGCATACAACATCCATATCTTAGTGTGTTGAGTCGTGTATAAGTGGAGAAATCACATTGGTGGAACATGCGACGTGTGTTGAGGTATTAGAAACCTATTCCACTGAAATAGGCTAACACGTTTTCCAAACCACAAACATTCGTTTTTGGCTTTCAAGGTTCAGATATCAATTAGTAATTTGATTAGTCAACTGTAAATTAAGCATTGCCATTTTGAGTCTCATGATAACACTAGTTTTGTAATGCTACTTGGCGTCGACAAGATCGCGGAATAAATGAAGCTGCCGTACTCAGTGTACCCGGTTCTTTCTACAGGCAATATGCTGTCCGTTTTACTGCCATTGAGTGTGGAACTGACCCAAATGCAAAACACTTTGGCTTCACCTGAATTCTAACCAAAGGAGCTTCAGAAGCGAATTCGTAGCTTAGCTAGTAGGGCGCTTGCCTTGCTTGAGTATGCCATTCCTTTCGCTTGTTCGGAACCAGCTAAAGCTCAGATTTTCCATAGGAAAATCCCCTCTGAATAGGAAAATCGTCCACATCTTGTCACTTTGGGTTGGTTTTGATACATCGTGGTCATATTTTTTTTGGCTTACACGTGCTATCTGGGTTCCCTCATCTGACTTTTCTTGTAGCAGTATAAATCACGGGTGGTTAGATATCTAGGCTGTGTCGAATTGAACAGTACTCAGGTTTGATGGCAGCGTTCGCATCCAGGTAGTCGTTCCAGCTGATACAGTGCACTAAGCAGGGTGTCTTTGTTTTACTGCCACTTCCGGGCAGTGGGATTCAGTTGGGTTTCATATTCCAAGCATGAAAAGCATGTGCACTATTGACTGGAAAGAACAAACCTCCAATCTAGTGTTTCTTGATGAAGCAGACCGTTTGGAATGTCTATCGGAGTAGGAAACCTGTGACCAGCTGTTTAGCCCAAGGTATGAGGAATTCAAGTTTTTATCCCTTGATTTGGGCTCGTTTAGATGTTTGGTGGCCAAGTTGCAACAATATGAGCTTCTAGTGACTTGCGTCTTGAATCCACTGAAGTTGTTGGGCATAGTGTCCATACTCTGTTACCTTCGTTCATCCTGTGTATTAGGTTAATTTCCTGGTTAGCTTGTTCCGCAGTTGTTCAGTTTGTGGTTGCAGTTTCCAAAATGCCTGTATGTAACATGGCTTCCCACAAAATAGTGCCATTTTTCAAGAACCTGTGGACGGATCTACCAGTGCAATAAGTTATTGCTGGTGACTATCAGGAGTGAGGGACCATACAAAGCGACACAGAAAATGAATAGGCGACATGCAGTGCATAAAGCATGCTCAAATACAAATGTGTTTCTAGTTGTAAAATCAATGAACTGTTCTCAGTAAATCACCATCTCTTTTCTACATTCCCATTTCTCAAATTAGTCCTTCGGTAAGAAGCGACAGTGCCTATACCTGTTTGTTGCAGGGCTGGATTAGACTAACTGTTAAATGAGAATTCAACAAACGATCCTCATAAAACTACAGTCGAACTTGGTTATTCGACCAAATCAGTAAGTGGAAGAACTTAGCAATCAGTAAGAGTTTCAAACAGGAACATATTCTACTTACCGGAAGCATAACTCACTGAGGTCGCTCAAGTGGGTCGTGTGTTGAAACAAGCAGACAATAATCGGAGCCAAAATAACCAATAGAAATGTCTCTTGACCAATTAGAGTTACTCGATGTACAACCGCATCTTGTCCGTAACATTATCCGCAAATCTAGTAAAAGGTGAACTTCTGGGTACCATTAACACGATCTTCTATTATGCATCAAAGCAGCGATTTTAAAGATTTCTCCTCTTCGGTTGAGAGTTCGATACTTTAAAAATCGTGTGAGTTCCGGTTGTGTGACACTGAAGCACACTCATGCCCTACCACAATAATTTTGAGCAGACGGTGTAATCTCAGCCAAATCGTTCTCTATTCTCTCTCCTAATCACTTACAGATATAACTGCTGTTTAGCCGAGCGTGCGATTTTTCACAATTGTAGGACAGCTGAGAAGTGTCTCTTTTCACCAGTTTCGACCACCGTCCGAATAATTGGTGCCAGAGCAAAAATGTGAACGTTTATCAACATCACCTGGCGCATCACCAGGCTCGATTTTGTTTTGGTGTCACATTTTACCGAATTGACCAAACTCTCCTCATATCTATTCTTCTGTTAAATAACGCAAATATCTACTTGCTCCGCAAGCGGTATTCAGGTTTGTCACCTCTACTGTGTAAACAATTAGGTAAACAGATCAGAAAGCAGCTACTACATAGAGCTTCGAAAACCTAATGATCGTTATCTGCTCTCTCGCTGATGCACTCGATCCTGAGATCTTAATAGAAAGTTAGGGCTTCAATCTTTGTCGGTCACTGTATTGTGCGTCAAAAATATGTGCTTGTTTAGAGACCGTTTGGTGCAAGCTACCGGTCAAGCAAGTGACTGAATCGCCGCAGACGCATAGGCAGTGAGGTCGATGCGTGGATGGAGGCTTATGAAACGTTTTGCGCTTACAGACTGCAAGTTAAGGTGACAGAATCGGGATGCACCAACCACATGGGTTACTTTGCTGTTGCATCACATGCTTCCAGATACTGTAGTCAAAGAAAAGTTTTGGTCTCAACTCACTAATCTTTTGTAAACTACATAACTCACGAATCTTCTGGTACTGAACACGGACGTGGACGCCCAAGCAGCCAAGCTACCTGCTAAATAGCGTAACTTGGGTGGTTCATACTCTGACGGTACTTACTGAACAGACAGCGGTGAACGTTCGTTACAGCTGATAAAGGTGTGCTTCTGACAATTGTACCGGTATGTGTCAGGTTTGCCCTGCTATTTGGTAGATGGCTACATAGTTGTCAAGCGCAAATTGACGTGCTTAAACTACGAAGAACACCAGCGGTTTACAACGACCGGAGAGTGTCTGTCTACAGGCTAGCATCTCCCCAACAGACGACATTAAAATGCATTCACCGCATGCACAGCAATCAGTGCGTAATTGAGCTACTGCCCCCACAACTTTCGAAGGCTTTTCGTCTCGCCAAAGCAACAGGTAGCAGGAATGCGGCCGTGAGTGAGGTAAACTGTGAAACTGATGTTGAGCCTATTCATAATTTGCAACAACGCTCGGGACGCTGGGCTGAACACTTCCGACAGCTAGCCACTCAAGCCACCAGCTACCTCGTCGGCCGCTGCTTGTGCTTGGTTTATCGACACTTCTTTGCTATCCAAAACAGAACTTTTACCTTCTACCCTTGGAGCTATTTCGCTCAGACGAAGTTCCTCCTGTTTTTTAATGGATGGACTTACAATCCTAATCATAGAGATGATGCCTTTGGTTCAGAAACTCCAGGTGATTGAACTCGTTTCCAATGACCTGAGCTTGGTTAACATCATGCACTTCAAGTGCAGACGTGAGGGACTAGCTTCATTTTTACTGCATTACAGTTGCTTACAGTCATTTAACTACGCAGACAAAGCGGAGGGCGCAAACAGCATATCTGTGAGAAACAAGCTGAATTTCGCACTAGCCGTGGCTGCACTGATCAAACACATATACTATTTCAGATAAGTGAACTCCACCGTCCA
Source organism: Paragonimus westermani (assembly GCA_008508345.1). Lineage (NCBI taxonomy): Eukaryota > Metazoa > Platyhelminthes > Trematoda > Plagiorchiida > Troglotrematidae > Paragonimus > Paragonimus westermani. Next base: position 260,254 of record QNGE01000001.1, on the reverse strand, counting down.
TACAGATGGTCAAGAAATGTCCTTTTGGGCATCACTTAATGGACGCAGACGCAACCTGTGGTTTTCCATTGTGCATGAAAGGTATGTTGTTATGTTGATAACAGTTTCCTGCGAGCCATGGGGCTGGATTACGGCTTGTGGTAACTTATTACTGGCCTTCGTTGTCTCGAATGAGCTGCGACGAGTCTATCCAGCTACAACCTTAATATTCATCTTCAGAGTGGAGCAGGTCTTAGAGCGCAATTTGACCGACTGCAAATATGATGATGTGGAAATGCTTTCCGACAGGATTTCCGGGTATACTGTGCAGAATACGTTACTTCAATAAGTAATAGGGAGTTCCGAACATTCTAAACACATTAAGACATTCAGTTCATCTGTTTAGTTTGGATTTTGCCTATTCTACTTGCAAGCTGCCACCAGTCTGACGGAAATATGCACCCTCTGGCGCTCTCAGTGGTGCGTCATTGATGACACTTTAGACGCTGTTTTATCATGGGAGCCGCATTACCACTGGTAGACTGAGTGATGTAACCAGAAACCGCATAACTGAAGCTCGGATGGCGTTTGTTTGCTTACACCATCAGTTGCGTCCACATGATCTCAGTTTTTCTGTGAAAGACCCAGTGTAATATACCACCGTGAGAACGGTCCTATTGTACGACTACCAAATTTGGTCCATTTGGACACAAATTCTCAGGATCTCCGTTTCCGACCGTGTGGTTCCGAAGTCTTGGCAGCTAATGGTAGCAGCGGTGCGTCACAGATGACAAAGCTTACCGACATGTCTTCGAGTCGCTAGACTGTGTAGACCCTTGCGCACAATGGTCTCATCTCACGGGTTTCGTCGATATGAGAGCATTTTACCAGTGCCTCCAGACAACCCATATCATTTCGCCTCGTTTGCATAAAGTAAGTTAAGCCAGAAGCGGCAACCTGATGGCCTGCGTTTGAACTGGGTTTGAGGCACGCAATACTTAGAACAGACCATTTGGTAAAAGTGACCACATGAAACCAATTATCCTGCTGTTGTTCACAAAGGGTGCCAAATTTCACTCCCCGGCCTTTTGAATTTATTTACTCACAGCTTAACTGTACTTTTCCACCTCACAATTTCAACCTAGATGCTGACGTATTTTGATGATTAGTCAACTAATCCATCTTACTGAAACAATCTAAGCACCAGGTGGTTCGAAAGATTGATTACAGTTAAACACTGAACCAACCTGTAGTACCAACATCTAGTGGGGATTGACACAGGATACACATATATTCAAAACAAACCACACCTGACGACACTTCGAGAACGGTATTTGCAAGTGCCGGTTGCTTGGCACGTTTCGGCGGTGAGATGGACAGCGGAGAAATAACCCCGAAAACGCAATGAATCGTGTACGCAGAACAAATATTAAGCGAAGATTTAATTGGTCGGACCTCATCACCGGAATTTCTTGGTTGAACAAACGTCGCCATAACTACCTACCCGTTGAAGGCTTATTCTAGTAAACGTGAACATCGTTCGTGTTTAAATATAACTCTGTATGTCTTCCGGTAGGTGGAACCGTTTTTTAGGAGCAGCATTTGTTGCAGTTTTCATATATATATATATATATATATATATATACCACTCCAGCCTGTGTGCACAATATGCTATTGACCACCATGGTTTGCGTAATATCAGACATAAACAAATGCTGGCTTATCAAGCCACAGACAAAAATGTATGAATTACACTGTTAGCCATTTAAACAAAAAATTCACACGAGATAACAAGGATGCCCTTCATGGAAGATAAGATGATCTGTCGCCCGTATTATTGCGAATGTTGATCTTGAACACACATGCCACCATTGCAAGCCACAATGATCTATCCAACTCTTTAGGTTGTGCTTTCTATCACCTTACTTATGTAAGTGATGCGAGTGTCTTCACAAGCCGCTTCTTAAACTGCGCGCTGCATTCGGATAGAAGTTCTTGTTTCTCTGTGATAGGAACGAGGTGGTGGCAAAGTTTCTACGGTACTTTTCTATGTAGGGAACACGACGACTACAAAGGGGAAGGAATCCGCATTTTTACTATGTCATGCCTGATCAACCTCAAGTAATGAAGCTTGGCGTGAGGGTTTTAAAGACATCTGTAAGTGGTAACGGACTTTCGTTGTACGAAATATGTCACTTTAGTGTTGTTTCCATTCACTGATGTCATCTAACATATCCTAGTTATTCATATTGTCTCATTACTCCGACTAGCTGGACGCACGAGCTTTTATATCACTCGTTTATGGCCCTCTCATAGTGAATCTTCACAATAAGATACCAGATGATGGGGGCGACCTCCAAGTCCCAGTAAGTTTACAGAACGGTCTTAGCTTAGCTGTGACAGTTGCGCAATTGTCCAAGCATACAACCTACCGAGTGAGCTAATGAAGTGTATCGTTCAAATCTAGTCATGAGACTAGTGTTAATAATGCCAATTATCGTCTTGCCACTCGACGTACGGTTGGCGGCATATGATTCAGATTAGTCTGTCACAGGGACCGAAGCTAAAGGACGCCTGCGCTTAACCAACACGGCAATTGACGTGCGCCGCACCACCGGCGCTTCCACTCGCACACCATATATCCAAGGCAAACCCGAAGGAATAAAACCGGTGGATGTGCGGTGCGTGAGCCAGTCGACATACGATACAGAACACGTACACTGGATATGATCACTGTGTACTGACAGCATCACAGCCGTGGGACTATAGGATATAACCGGCAAAAACAATTATCTCGAATGAGTGTTCCATCCCCAAAACAAGACGTCTGCTTTCTTTCTCGAGAGCTCAAAATTCGTTAGTCGATCCAGTCAATCTTAGAAGGTGAAATGTGTGATTTCTCAACCCGAGTCAAACGAAACAGTTGGAAACAAACCTCACTTGTACACCGACAAACATCAGTGTCAACGTTTTAAAAATGCCATGCAATACTCCTGGGTATAATCAGTATGTTAATCAAATTTACCCAAAAGGCGCTCAGTTTAACCACATAATTTGCGAGAAACTTGTCCCTCATCGATTCGGTCAGTCTAAGCTGTCACATGAAGGTTCTTGTCAGTAAAACTGTATGCATTTCTGTCACCTCACTGTTTGATTAAGCCAAAATATGTCAAAATTTCTGAGTGTTTCACAACTGGCATTCGTCGGAGAAACGTAATTACAGACTACGGACGATATCTTGCCAAAGTAACTGATGCAAAACACATATCTCAATCCAAACAATGAAACCTTTTGAAAACTGCAGTTCCACCAAGTTCTTTAGAAACTGTCAGGGTACTGTCAAGTTTAAGTGAACATACCTCATCTCATGAAAAGAGAGATGGTACTCACAACGGTTCTTCTGGGTGACACCCAGTCGCCAAGAACAAGTGACACTAAACAGAAAGGTTGGTTTTGCGTTTATTAAACTAGATTGCTAAAATTAATTGGACTCGAACTAGTGACACTTTGATGAGTAGTGCACGTCACTTTTTACCTGGGCGAAATAGACTCCGGTATTAGTTCGAATAGGTGATTTGGTCGCGGCTTACATCACAGTTTCTTGCTGCGAAAACTAAATATGTCAGTGTTAACACATCAGAAAAAAGAACATAGGTCATACTTGGACTAACGGTCTGAAACATGTTCCAGTGGTGAGATCTAACACGAGCAATAACTTAGGCTACTGCGTTTTTGTGAAAGGGCTATACTGAAAAGTCTGTCTTAATATGACAGTTATAATCGAAGTTGGAAAGAGTTCAAATTACGCGCTTCACTCCCCTGGAGAAACACTGGCTCTCTCTGCTGAAATCAGAGAACATCGATTCCGGGTAGTTGGTTGTTTGCATGACACAAATCATTTTTGCTGTTTAGCAAATGTGGAAATAAGATAGCATTGTGAATATTGTTTTACAGCTGAAGGATAAGAGAACTTCAAAAATTCGTAGTTAACTGTAAAGTCACAGTTTTTTAGCTGTCTGTGTAAACTTGAAATCCTTCAGCTGCTTGTTTGCATTACTGTGCAGTATATCAACCACATAAAATTCCCACCCAGGAAGCCTGTGTAGATTGCAATATCGACTTCTCGACGAGATTAGACAGTACCTATATTTTCGTTGTAAACCATAACCCATCGCAATTAGACAGCCATAGTTTACTGGCATCCGTTTATACTGTAGCCGATTAGGTGAGTCAAACCGTTGTTGAAATTTTTCACGTAACGATACTAAATGGTTCAGTCAAATAACTGAATCACCAATTTTCCTAATTTTTTCCAGTGATTATGTGTAGACAGACCTCGCAAATGGGAGTCAGCTGGAACAGACGGTGAAAGAGAATCACTACAGAAATGGATTATTTTTGTTTACGACAGTTTCAGCAGTGTTTCATCTTTTGTGATCAGTCAAAATATGTGCTGGGCGACTCTGTCACCTGCGGCTGCACAGATCACAAGGGCTACACAACACTGTGTTTGATGTCTACAAAAGTTGGCTAGAATGTTAGTCCTACCCGAATATGGTTAGGTTTGTGGTGACCCAGATAAACTACCCTTTACCTCATCTCCTGCTTAGCTTTAGACAAAACTCTCCATTTTGCGGAATGGTATTTGAATAGACCGAAGGTGCAAACTGGCAACCCCGAGAAGCAAAGCGAATGAGGTGGTTGACAACAGTGTATTGCAAAACCGTTTATTATACATGGTCAGTAAATCTGGCTGTTGGATTCTACAATCAGACAACTCAATGCTACAGGTTTTCAAAAGATTAGAAAACGTATGTTTCTCCGCAACAGCTTTGGGACTAATTGCTCATCGTTTCAATGAAGACCATATCTCAGAAGGCTCAATCTTGTCGGAATTGGTACTAGTTTATGTCTGAGGGTGTCGTGCAAACTGCGAAGAGCAGAGTGGAAGCTGCTGTGCTTGCCCGATGATTAGTAAGCAAACATCTGAAAGTAAGCCTTAGAAGCTACCATGATCAAGGTAACAGATCATAATTGGACTTACTTCAAAATTGATTGCGGCTGTCACATGCTTACAGATTTCTCACCCAGCCCACCTTACTGAAATCTGTCAGTAACGGTTGTAATTAGTAAGGCTAAGATTATGACTGAGCTAAGTTTCTTCATTGGCCTCGCCTAACACGACCGAATTATCATGTGCAAATGCGCTGACACACTCGTTTGTGGGCAATGCTCATGGTGCTTCATCGCCTCGAAGAAAACATAAGGTGGATATACTGTTGACTTCAGTCGATGACGCTAGGACAGCTCAATTTTGAATCACATGAAACTCTAACTAAGTCTGACTGATGTTCGACTTATACCAACCAAAATCCGCCAACATTTAGCAGTACCCTTCAGGTTTTTACTTAAGCATTCCGCTTTGTTGAAAGATGAGCACGTTCATTTCCATAGTAAACGCTTTCAAGAATTATGCACTCTGGTTGCTTTTGGGAGTTTTTGGAATATATGAGGTCTTTACAGTATTTTGCTTCACTTCCAAAAGTACCAACCGACAGATTGTAGAGGGCTTCTTCTAAAAACCGTATAATCTTCCAGAAATTTCAGCACTTTCACGCATGTGATCACTGTGGTTCTGTAGTCTCCATGGTTGTCAGAACTGCAATTCATTCATGTAACTGACTCATCCCTTGAGTAATACTCAAAAGTTAATCTAATTTTTACACTCAAAACTAGAACGCGATAGCTTTCGTCACGAGAAAGACTTTAGGACACATTGTTTTGCTAAACAAGAGAAAGATGAGTGATCAGAAGTAGTTGTCACGCGATTACTTAGACACAAGATGCTTGGACCATGAAAGTGTAGTCGGGTGGACAGTTAGATATGATCACGACTATGAGTCACATTAGCTTATGTGTCGTCACTGTCAACTTGCCTCATATCGAGGATTACAGAATAACTACTTGCCCTTTATGAATAGTTTTAAAAATGAGACGAAATAAAGTTGAACCTAGTCAAAACTTCATGCTGTATGCCTCAAATCTTAGCAGCAGAACAATCGGACGACGCATGAATAGATGTGAAATCCTGGTGAATTTTAACAACTCGAAATTGCCGTGAGAAGAAGCTAATCCGAAAGAACTGCTCGGGCAAAAAGAGAGATGCTACCTTGAATTAAGTTAATTTGTGGACGTTTGTCAATAGGGCGATTCGATGACTTACTCTATTAATGAAATACCACAGGTAACACTCAGCGTATTCTGCCAAGAGTTACATCACTTGGATTGGTCATTGGAGTAAGGCTTGAAAGAAGGAAAATTTTATGTAAACGATCCAGATGACTGAACTGGTTTTATTCTATTACTTCTTAAGACAGCTTGATTTCTGGTATGCACGGTTGAGTATAACGTACTTTCTACTGAGCTGCAGAGTTTTTTGCTCACCTGCGAAGAGTGGATTGATGTTTTTATTAAGTATTACCCTGTGTTCAGTTATCCAGGCATATAGCTCCTAGTTAACTAAAGCCATTTCTGAGCCAGCATAGGTGTGAAAATGTACTAATTCAATAATACGACTCTATAAAACTGGTCAGCAACTTACGGACAAGCAACCGAACGCGTTGATTTGATCAGACTCCTGTTCCGTTCTGAAAACAGAAAAACATACGGGAGCTGCCACCCAGATGTATATGCCGCAGCAAGAAAGTTGTTGACTTAAGAAACAAGTAAATTTAACTACTCGGTAAGCACGAAGTGTCTCACTGACTGCGTTGAAATGTTAAATCCACTTGGGGACCAGTTGTTCATTTGGTTTCTGGCAGTTGTAACACTTGTTCTCTTATTGTACCTTCTTGAGAAAGACCTGTCTGCTCGAGTAGTGCAAACGATACTTACAATCAGCAGGTGAATAACGCTAGTGACAATAATTATGTGGCACAAAATGTACACAGAAAACGAAAATACATAACATATTTTGGATTTCTTATAACCAGAACAACACAGTGGAAGTGATTCTGATTGTCGTGACTCAAAAACCAGGATAGCAGAGGCTTGTGCAGTATGATGGACGAAGGGATTGATGTGAGGATAGTTCTTGATATGTAATTCGCTTGTTGTTTTTTGTTGCGCAAGTCTTGAACTAAAAATCATGACCGCACGATTGCGTATTAGTTAGCGTATGTTGGACGTCATGACAAGGTGATCAGTTGGATGTGAGATGTGGCGGTGGGTTTATCACAATGGTGCAGTTGAATGAACAGCTAATCTCTACAGCGCTGGCATTTGTCGGCTTTTACTCCTAACCGCAAACCAAGTTTTGACTGTGACAAAGTTTCGAAATGGATTGCACACAGGTGCACGCAAATATACACCAAACAATGAAAACAATTAAGCCGTTGTAATAACATTCTGAAATTTGAGAAAGACTTAACTGCAGACAACCTAGCAAATGAACCAGCAATTTTACTGGGACAATCTAGATACGTGTGATCTGATTTGTGGATAAAAGTTTACTTAATGATTAAACTGTCTGGATTCTTGCTTTATAGCGCCTCATGGCCATCAAATTCGGAAGGAGTGTTGCGAGGACTTTGAGGTAAAGGCAAACTCGAGTAAATTTAGGCTAAAGCTTGAGTGAATTGCAAAATCCTGTTCTCGATCTGTGTGTGAAAGTTAAATTCTCTTAAAAAACCGTTGGACATTTATCACGCTGTCAGTAAAAATAGTTGGTCAGTGAATCTGTTGATAATCTATCATCAGTAGGTCGGATTACTAACTTCCCATTAAAGCAACAACGAAGTGGAAATAGTCAAAGCCTTGCTCATAAACCGTAATTGCTTAGTGTACGATTTTACATGCCTTACTCTGGCATCCCGTCGCTTAGGCATGAAAATACTGAACCCAGTTTCCGGTAATCGTTCCTCATGTTGAAGGCTATTGTTTACTTAGTTGCTGATATTGGATATAACTAAGAAATATAGTTTATATAGTATGTTTCGATGTTAAAATATAGGAAGTTTTTGCACACTAGGTTGGATTTATATCAAATTTCGTTTATGAATTGGCCTAAACCACGCATGAAGTGCTAGCTAGTTGGAGGTGCTGCGTGGACAATGGTGCTGCTGCCTAACTTACCGGTCAAGTGTGGTATCGGCGGAAATGTTGGTCAAGTTTGCTTGAAACCTGGGCGCTTGTGTGTTAGTAGTCTGTACTTAGGATGCATGAGTTCAAACTCCCGATACGCCCCAAGTTCATTTTAGTTACAAGCATAGATGACTTTCCAACCATAGTGGATACTGTTGTCTTTGATTAGCAAAACGTAGTCCATAAAAATTCATATTACCGTTTTCCCACAGGATCAAAGGACCAAATGCTTTTTGTCCATAGTAAACCTCTTGGGTGCAGAAAGCTTCCGCTACGTTAGAAAACATGATGAGAAAAGTGCTTGTCTGCCATCTTCACACTTAGTTACCAAACTAGGATTCTTCTTAAAGATGACGTGTGATTTAATGTACTTTTTCCTACGTGCTGTTATAGAGTGTTAGCTCCCTCAGATTGTTGTTGTTGACACCTCGATAATGATAGCCTAGGTAGTCACCTACGAATTTCAGTCATCCCTCCAGTCACCACGTCACACTCCACATTGTGCCTGACTTTTCCTTGATACCACCCTTTCGTTCCACATAACACGGCAACTACGAAGAGGCGAATGCAAGAACGTGGACGCACAACCACCTGGAATGAAAGGTGATGATTAGTCCATATCCCACTTGAATAGTTGAAGAAATGCTGACCGCCAAAGCCCACGTTTTGTTCCACTCAACAATCAGTGAGTGGCATCACAAATTGAGTAAGGTAGGTGGATGTTGCCTGCCTGGTTAGGCACCTCGTGATTGCTCAAAGTGCCGGTCAGAAATACGGTGTGAGATTGTAAATTTTCGCAGCAGCTGTGTGTGTGCAACCACAACATATCTGGTTATTCTGTTCAGCCTTGCTCCGCCCTTCTTCTGCCATTTTGATACCCATTTTCAGGTTCTTGAGTACCAGAGGTCTGCTCCTGTATACAACCGCTCCAGTCAAACTACTCACCGGTGATTCTCATCCTACAATGTCACCTTACAGCCCGTTCTCTGATCTCACAGAGGAATCCTTCAGCAAAATAGCTATGTTTAACTTTTTGTTCAGCATACATGTGGCACTGTGGGTGCCTGGATGAACCGTAGCAAAACCTACAGACGTGGACTGGTACATTCTAGGAAGCAAATATGTGATGTATACGGTGCACAGCAGTGTAAATCGTTCATTATGTCCTAGCACAGAAGTGGGCATTGATGAACTTTTACCACGGGACTTCGGATACTCCGCTGCTGCTTCGACGAACTTTCTTGAGGGTAATTCAATGCAGCGACACTCTGCTTTGATTATAGTTTATATAAATCACCTCAGAATGAGTAGATTCTTGGAAACAATCACGCATGGAAAAGTCGACGCGTCGTTAACCGAAGAGTTAATGTTTGAGAGAAATGAAAACAGTGGAGTTGTAACGAAGTTAGTGATTGTGGAGCTTCAATTAACAGGAAGAAAAGAGGACGGAGAGGAGAAAGGCGTGTGGTATGTATGCATATATGTGTTATAACGTCTAATATCTGAAATGTAGTCATGATCCCTCCTTTTCAAATCAGTCACAACCACGTGCCGCACGAGTACCAACTCAAAGCTGTTGTCATTGAACAAGTAAGAACGTTTACCTGGGTAAAAGTTGGCAATATCAATCGTTTTTGCGCATACTCTGAAGACATATAAGATTTTATAAAGGTAGTAACTGGAAGCAAAAACTGTATAGCTGGTTGATGCGCTTGCCTCTGTGTGCCAAAAAATCATCAATAACTGGTTGCTCACTGGAGCCAAATGTGTTTCGATAGCAATCTTCTAGTGAGTGCTTCACACAACTACATCCGCTTGCCATTAAATCCTGCTAATTTGAGGTAATCCTCGACATCTGAACACACCATTGTGGGCCAGTTGGTGGTGTACTCAACTGATGGCCGCAAACGAAATCTCTACATTTAGTGCTGACACAATTAGTGCTACCAATTTCCGAACATACATCACTCGGGCAGATTGAGCAAGCCGTCAGTGTAGTCGTTCGTGCAAGGCGAACCTGTAAGCCGTACGTATCAGTTTTTCTTCTGTCGTCTCGCCTGATTCTTTCTGATTGCTTGGTACGCTACGTGTTGAACCAACATAGTTCATGTTATTGATGAGTAGACGGGGATATGGTTTGTTTTCAAGGTGACCATCGCTCACATTTAATCGCAGCCTTCGAATTCAAATAGGCTTTTCAGCCTGCCTCTCTCGAAAAAAAGCACTCAACTCGAGTTTCGCTCTCATTAGAGCTCATCAGCAGTGCATATCCTTGCATATCCTTTCGAAATTGTATTCATGTCAAACAGCCAAGCGACCACTTTGATCGCATTGGGCGGCGCTTGTGTGTATATACGTACGTTTGTATTGTGCGTCCACATGCACAGAGGGTTTTAAACATCTTTTTTGTTAAAGCGTTATTGCACCAGTGGTTAACAACAGATTTAAAATGGACTAGTCCAGAAATTTCAAAGTTCCGTTGGATATTTGCTGCACCGCATGCTCGGTCAGTTTGTGTTCGCACCCACGGCAACATACCGTCATTTAGAATGAAGACATATAGGCGAACATATGTTTTCGATAATTCATCTTCAGGCCGGTACAATTATGTAAGGAGTGAGTAGAATTAGATCGAGATATCGATCAGACTCACTACAGAGAAACGAGGTCACCGGCCAGTCAATTGGCGATGGCTTGATCGGTCGGTTACGTCACGCTTGTCCATTGGTTTGACCGCGCCGGTTGGTCATCGATCCGATGAATTTTTGGCCATGGTAGGTGCCTCGGCAGTAAAAAGTGTTCTTATTCGGACCGCTTTTGATCGGTTGCCTGGCACGCGATATACCACTTTGAAAGCTTCGTCAGTTTTTACCTGATGCCCGCTTTCAACCACATGAGCGAGAATAGAGCTGTTGACCGATCGTGATTTCCCGTTTCCCAGTCATCGTTGATGGTGTTCTCGGATCCGTCTTGAAAGCTGTTTTGAAGTTCGACCAATATAAACTGCTTCACATGAACAAGTGAATGAGTAGATACACATAGGTGAGGTCTGAACTGTCAGTCTTTGTTATAAAACCTGAGAATGGGGGATGTGGAGAATTGAATACGGAGCTCAGCAGTGGCATAGGTCCTGCTGATTGTTTGGTTGAGCCTATTTGTCAACCATTCTGCGGCACTATCACCTTTGAAAGACACTCGAATGAACACGAGTTTCTTTCTCACCTCATGCATTTCAGGTTTAGGTGATATTCTGACCACGTTTCTGGCGATAAATCGTTCCGGGTAGACGTTGTCTTTATGAATTCGAGTTAATTTTCTAGTGTATCCGCTGAACAAATTTTGTATGCTCCATCAGTCAGACTGTGCACCAGATTCCTCTTCTGTTTTAGGGGTACACAAAGTGATGTGAAATTCAAACGAACCTTTTAACAATTAGTGATATATTGGCACCAAAATATACTAGCGTGGAGTATTTTTAGTATCTAATTGTTAGTAAAAGCTTTCATCGAAATTAGGAAAGTTCTCCAAATTACAATAACACCGGTTTAAATCTAGGTGCGTCTCATCAGATAGTGAGCCACCTTGCACCTTTTTCAGGCTCTTTCATGCCGTTTGTTAGTTGGGTCATACAATGACAAATTCCGTATCACAGAAATTCTACGGTACCTACGATATTTACCGGTTGCATTCACTAGTTATTGAGCCCTCTCATCGTGTTTCAAGGCAACTTAGTCCATCCACTTTAAATTAGAGGTCAAGACCATTGTACTGTTAAATACTTAAGCCACAGTTATGTGAAAGAAAAACTGACAATTTTTCGTGACCTTATACACAGTCGGTGATCAGACGTGCAACTAAATTTGTGTCAAAGGTTTCCGTCTCACAAAACTACCGAGATTATATTGGAGCGCCATATTTATACTTCATAGGACACATTGAAGTGAGACTATATGCTCAACGTTCGTGCACTAGCACGAAACGAAGGGTATTTGCCAATTAAGTCCCAGAGGAACTTGGAGGACCACCACACTGGATAACGTTCCGGAAGAATCAATCGGCAGTCGTGTACATTCTTCCGTCAGCCATGATTGAATAGTATCCATTATATATAATTTTCTGGAATACATAAGCGAACAATGGCCCCAATTACATAATGTACACTTGTCTCAGTACCGACAGAAATGAGTATTCATCCTGATCTGGATGAAGAAGTTCTAAGCAACAAAGCTGCACGACAATTACTTTTAGGCCATCTGTACACACGGAACAGCAGGCTGTCATAAAGAGGATAGCGTTCGACATTATGGCTGCCCATCTTAAATATTTATCTCATAGCTAGCACAGGTTGTAAAGGATTGCCTGTGCTCTGCTGGTTTACGCGTTTGATGAAATCATCATCAGGCAGGAAAACAATGAAATGTTTATTTAACACTGCTACCTTACCTTCTCTGACTGGGTACGTTAACACTTAGGCATTCGCTTCGAACATAACAACAGCCAACGCACCATAAAGGGTGATAAATTTTAGTTCTTCCTATGTGTGCAATTTCTTCAAACCACTTGTATTTGATATGTCTCTAGTCTGAAATATCGAAGGGTCGTGGAAGTATCCCCTCCTTCACTTATAGGCCATCGATCGTCACGCAGAGGTTCCATAACGGTGGGCTGCCATGCATCGTGGGCAATGTGTTACCACGTCATCCTGTCAAAACCCAACATAACCAAGCCGTCTGATTGGTTCACCATTCATGCACTAATGTGTTGTAAACCGGACAGTTTTTAAATGAATATGCAGATAGAAACTTTACCTATGAAGTTTCTGTTAATTAACAGATGTAGGACGGTTCTAGCCAAACTATTCACATTGATTCGTAAAAATACTTGGGTGGAAAAATGCAGTGTAGGTAGCTGTTTTTATAAAGCTTTGGTCCATACCCAAATTTGTATAATTTTCCAATAAGTTCCGCATAAAAACTGTCTTACGACTGTGTTCATTCAACAAGTGATACTCTTTAACCTAAATCGCCGGGCGCAACCACCTCCTATGTCTGTCAGGTAACCTAAGAAAAGCCAAATGAGTCCCTCTTGAACGAGTTAATGGAGGCACTTCTGTGATTTTTGTGGTCTCCACAGATATTTTCCGGCAAAACGGCCGTTTTAACCAGAAAGTCAGAAAACGAACACTGGTTGTTGTTGTTGTTAGCGTTTCCTATTGGCTCGTCAATACCAAGTAACCAGTATGTGCCTTTCATTACTTCCAACCCGGAGACGTATAAGCGGGGTTTAGTGAGAACATTGTTCAACATTGCACTCCGCATCTACGTCTCCAACTGAGCAGGAGATAGAAATGCTTAAGACGACTCTGGAGAGCAATGGGTACCACAGAAACTCTAATGAGAGTCACAGCGAATGAAGGTCAAAACGTACTAAGAGTGATGAGGTCCCTAGGAAATTATGATACATTAAGCTACCCTTCAAAGGGGACATCACCACGTTGCGAACAATCCAACGGATTGTCCGTTTGTTGAAACGAACTTACAACGTCGCCGAATTGAGGGTCTCTAATCAAACTCACGGACCACCTGTCCTTCAGTCAAATGAGATCAACCGATTGGCACCTGGACATCCATCAATTGCTGTTGACCAGCGTTAGTTCGAGCTTGATGTACTGCCCAAGCAGATGCGGGCGCAGCTACAAATGAATGAACCAAAGCGAGTTGCTTGTAGGTTGCTGATGAAATACTGGGCAGGGAACGGATGGAAGAACCTTAGGTTAGACTCTCTATATTATGTGATGGACCACTCTCAGACACTGTCCACTTGTGTCGACCGAGTGGTCGCCCACTACTACCACTGATGAACTTCTGAGCTCGTAAAAAGGGGTTGTATGATCTACAGAAAAAGGCCGTAGTTTAAAAGAAAAGCTGAATTCGGGGGCATAAGAGAAATGTAGGTTATCACGCTGTTGCTTTGCTCGATAGACCCCAAAATCCAAATTTCTTGTTTATTGGGTTGACTCTTTTTTACACCACACATTATCAGTCTGTCGGCTGACCGCTGCTGCTTTTCGTAGACTGAAAATCAGGATAGTAAACGTGTCACACTGACAAAACCCGCTCTGTTCAATTGATACCAGTTGTACACTTTGAGTGAATCTTCGGCCGCCGTTACGGTCAGGTTAGTGTAAGTAATGATAAACACATTGGGATTAACACAATGTTACGAGCAAGTTGTAATACTCTACGTTTCAACCACCTCGAGTGGCCTTCCTCAGAAGTGTTGTCACTGTAAGTATGATTTTTGGGAATGGTGGAGTTATAGGTAGCTTGAGTTGATAAGTTACTCTCCTAGCTTGGAAGTTAGATTGCAACATTTACATCATCACACAAAGGTGACACCATTGGTTTTTAGGGATGTGAGTGCATAAGCTGAGTGTCACGGCAGATGAATTTTAATGAATGTCAGTTCTCATACTCAAAGTGACTTGACATTTCCACCTGAATGGACATAAGTATCATCCTCAGCATGACGACTGCAGCCATACCGGAAGACTGAAGACTAAAGCAGCGCATCTTGTGCTTTCCGCTGGGAAGGCCCTATTGAAACGAGCTCTGGAAGGCACACTTTCATGAAACTTTTCTTTATTTCTGATTATGCTCTAACTAACTGCATTGATATCGGTGTCAGTGACACTTTTCACGCGAAACTTGTTGCACTCTTTGGTTCGTAACACACCTATCATACAGAGAGTCTGGAGTGAAATGCTACCGTCAAAGTCATTCGCTTCAGCAAAGCCAAGATTTTCCCTTTATTTTGTTGTATAATGACCCCAACTGCTGAGAAACCGATCAGGCTGCCGCCAGGGCACACTTGTTAAACCAGCTCATAGTGCGGTCATGAAAATCCTAGACCCAAACCTCCTAAAAATTGTTTGTCTCCAACATCACAAGCCTCTCGTGAAGCAGACATCATTAGTGTTGTTTGCAGCAACATAGTTCGTGAGTTAGGTGAACATTCCGTCTAAAGAATTTCTTAGAGTTAGTCGGTGTTGCAATTCACATGAAAAGCTTGGGTAAGGTACACGGAACAGGCCAAAGTGTAGGCCGATCGCCGATCGTGACACTTAGCTAACTGGGAATGCTATGGAGGAAGTCGGTTCTCTTACCGGGACCAACAGCTTATCCGCAGGACTAGTCCAAGGTGTCCGTTTGTCAGTAAACCCATCAGCAAGGTGAACAGTACAATCACGAACAATGAATTCAGAAGTTTAGAACGCTAGGAGAAGCACCCTTCATCATCAAAGCTGACCAATTTCGCCATTTTTGCTCAATTTTGTTATAGACGAACTAAGGGAAGACCATCAGCAGTGTTCAAAAGATGTCCTTATTGACTTCATACTTGGTGAGAGACTGATCTTGATTATGCTAAAGTCAAGGTGTTGTCTGACTATCTCTTAGCAACAAAGACAATGCTGAAGGCAAACGTACGCTCTGCCCTTTATAGGTCCGAATTGTAATGGCTACCGTAATCGTTTAAATTTGCCTGTTGACAGGTTTGGGCACTCGGAAAGTTGTATGAGCAACAGTGAAAGCAAAGTGGACAAGACAGGAGCTTGTTTCTCGGAAGCTAGGGTAGAATTCGTTAACCTAGGATATCTGTGATGACAGAAAAGCATCTACCTGAGGCTTAGGGGTCGCGCATGTGAGGCGGCGGTGAGAGCCACACTAATCTACGGCTGCGAAACTTGGCCGATCGGGGTAGAGAATTTGAACCGTGTTTAGGTGCTTGATAACCAATGTCTGCGTTAAATCTTCGGCATCGAGCGGTAACAACGGGTAAGCAATGAATGAATCTGGAAGCGAGTTTTGAACAGTGATTGCTGGGCGAGTTCTTTTGCTTACTATTAAAATCCACGTAGATTCAGGCGATTGAACCGCGCGTTAAGAATGCCACATCGAGTATTCTTTGCTGATGACTTGCAGATGACTTGGGGTAGAAAAATGAATTCGTTCACCAAGTGTTAGACCACTGTAGGTCAGGTTCGATATCCGGGCTGATGCCGCATGTCGCGTAGACTCGCTGACCGGGGACGGTAGGGAAATAGTAACTAATCTAATTCAGGATCGTGGGCGCTTTTTTTAACGTTTGGTCCGACTAGTCCGATTGGTGTGTTTTATGTCGCAGGCAACGAAAGCCGCACGGAGGCTAGTACGTGTAAGGCGGCTTACTTTCACTTATGGCTCGGTCAATTTTTCAAGATATAAGCACTTTGATTTTGAATGTTAGATTGCAGATTCAGCGGTTTTGATTATTGAAGAATATTCTGATTTGCAAATGACCTTCCAATATGGCACATCAACCGAAATCTCAATGTGGCACCGTCATTTTCTTTTAACAAGTCTAATCAAATTTGATCGCCCTTCAGGGGCTACTTAGATACTAGCAGTAGGGTCAGAAACATCGCGTAAGTGTGGTGGCCGACTCATTTTTCGCTTCGGCTAGGTAAATGTCTAACTGTTGTTGTACAAGGGGCCATTCGGTGAAGCCGGATAAGAGGTAGAAATGCCAGCACTGTTTCTGAGAGTAATATCCACAAGGTGGATTGTGATGGTCCACCATGCTCATCTTCAGAATACACTTCGTTGTGACCCAACGCATTGAATGGTCTTGTGGGAAGGCTTGCCTTATAAAGGCACGCCAACTTCGTGAATTCATCAATCTCACAGTCTGATGGATAACACTGTGACCAAAAATGGTTTAGTTGGCTTGCTCAACACCAGCGTGCATAAATTTTGAGAAGACGCTACACATTTCACCTGAACACTATCAACCAGTTTTGCTGTGATTGATCGGTTTTTACTCGACCCTGTGTTATTTTGTGCAGTTTTTTTGAAATACTTGCTCCCAGAGTCCAGAATGACAGAGTTAGGCAAGGCTGAGCTTATCAGACAGTGTTTCTGGTCTGAACAAATGCAATTCGTGTGAATAAGGTAACCTCCTTTGTTCGACTAAACTGAAACCTCGGACAAACCTTTTAGGATATTGCGTGCGGCTTCCCGAATATTCAGTCTGTATCACGGAAACCCAAATATACATAAATAAGTGTATTGATTGAACCAAAGGCAATTTCAGTCAATATTATTAATCATGATAAAAAAAACTTGAGTTGTAACAAAGACCGGTTGTTGGTCGACGTTATGTTCCCAGGGTAAGCTAACGTTGAGGTTTTCCATTCTCAAATCAAACAGTGTGATGGTTCCAAAAATTGAGGATCTTCACTGTATAGTTATGTCCGGTGAGTGGTTTGTGCCACTATGAACTGAATAAGTGTCACACCCATGAGAGAACATTTGTTGAGGGGGGAGGAACGTTTGCATCTGTATGGTGGCGCACATCTTATGAATGAAGTATGGGAATACGCTGAGGCTTCACATACATTCCTTGAGTCACGTCATATATTCAGTCCAGACGATTAGTTCGGTTTGAAAAGTTTGGAGCGATCGGTAACCAGAAACAGTATGGTCCAGTGAACTAACACCATCGTTTAAGTCAGAGGCCTAGCCTAGTCACGACTCACAGTGTCCCACCCTTGTTCATTTGTAGGGCTCATAAATCTATGGTTGGGGCCGAACGTAATGAGCCCAAACTCATGGCGCATCCAAAGGAATACACATTCGAGGAAATCTATATATTCGTACAACTGGTGCACGATGGAACCGGCAGTTTAACAGAAGGCTGGACCCCGGCCTCGATGCAAAAGCACGTCATCCCATATCGAGCATGCGAACCGCTCACACAATTCTCGGGGCTTAGGAAAAATTCTACAGCGTGACCAGAGAGCACGTACTTCTTTGTAACAGTGTACACCGAATTGGTCCAAACGGTGCACTGATATAAAGATGTAGGTGTCTGACATGCACATGCTTGTGTGACCAGTTTAAGTGAACATCAAGAAGGACGATTAGTGTTATTGAGTGAGGACATCGCCGAAAGTGAAAGCTAGTTGTGGCAGAAAATAGAGGCTAATGCAGAACCATTCGGCAAGTAGTGAGTTTTCACATACGGAACCGTCCCAAAAGGCACCAACAGAAAACGGAAGATATGCAAACAAACATATTTACCACAAACAGACCTCCAGCATATATAATGGATATATGAAATAAAAGCTGTGTTTCCATTTTACAACATAATATTGACTGGTGTCTAGATTCGACTTCCGCAAGTTCCATCTTGCTCTGCCGCCCTAATAAGAAACGTGCGTCAGCTGTCTGCGTGGACACGACCGCACACTGTTGACCTGCGTATTCATACATGTGTTATCGCGATTGATCGAGTTAGCTGCTTTGAATGTAGTTTATTCTATCTTCAATATTGTTGTGAGGAAAAGACTACGGATATCTCATAGTCGGCTTATGTCATTATGAGTATAGTGGCTAACACTTACAGAATTTACGGATGTTGGGGTCGTCATGGCCCGATAACATCCACATACAAAAGGGCGCCATCATTACCCTAAATGTTGGACACGGAAACTCGAGGATAAAGGGGAGATATACAACCTCAAATATTGGATCAACCTTGTTTTCACACTTCCTACATATAACTTATGCGAATAAATTTTTTAATTAGTCAAACTGAGTTCTTTTAGATTCGAGGAAAGTCCACCGTAGCTCAGTTTAAAATCTGGTTGTAACTAGCTCTCAGTTGTCTGTGGACACGCAGGTGGGATGCTGTAATACAGTTAATGAGGGTGAACAAAAATATTCACGGCGATTTACTTTGTAAAATCTAAAAAGCATCTCGAAGTGGTGCACGGATTGATTAGTTTCCTCGTAGAGCCCAAATCGTGTGGATTGGGTAGGCAGACTTAAGCATTCTGTACAGGTTTCCGTCTATGGACATCTTTCCCATATCCATGCTTCATCCATTAAAGCATTAATGACTCAAAATAGTGATACGATGAACTCAAAATCTAGAATTAACAAGCAATATACGAAAGATTCTTATATTCACTGTGTTGGTTAAAAGGATGATTTATGCATCAGCATATGTAATTTCAGCATGCACTTGCGAATCAATATGATGATGAAGTTTTTCGCAACTCGCATTCTCGTAGTGTCACACTGTTAAAAGTTTACTCATAGAATTCTTGTCGCAAACTCACCATGAAGATGGTACACCAGCACATACAATGAACTGTGTTGTGTTCCCGTCTGCTTCATAACACACGATTGAGTTTGACAATCATTTTTCAGAATGATGAAAACACTTTGGACCGAGCTAACTGGTAGTTCGTCTTCGCCTGTGAGCGGAGTTAAAAAAGAACAGGCTTGGTCAGATATAGCTGTTCATATCCCATTAACCAGTGTTCAGCTCCAACTTAGTAAGGAAACCGATCACTTTTAGCTGATTGTCATTCGGAATACGATTTTACAACCTCCATCGCGTGTTACCAAAAGCCACAAAAACACAAGGAAATCAATATTTGATGAGGTACAACGCATCTATCTATCTTCAGGATGGGTGTGTGGCAGTAAAAATTAGGAAGTGTACGAATGTTAGAAAAACCAAGCGAAACTAAGAGCGAAACATAAGCGTTCGAATTTGCGCATTCCATACTTCAAAGGGCAGGAGGTTGAGCCTACATTTACTGTACAACAATGATTGTAGCGGATGTTCCAACTGTATACGTGGAGTTTGCGATCACAGTTGTTACATGACGATTTATCCAGGACAAGACCTGAGCGGTCGGTTTGATGAATAGATCTAGCAGGACACGAAACCATTGGGGCAGAAACAGAAGAAACAGCCTAAAGCACTCAATCAAAAAGTGTTTTTTTCAAGCACGGAAAACCAATGACATTTGGATTGCTCCGAAATTATCATTATATACAGACAGTTGATGAGTATCAGGGGATTTGGTTTATTTTCACATCGATCACATTTGACCGCAGCCTTCGCATCATCAGTAACTTAAACTATAGCCTAGCAGGTTTAATGACATCAGCGATCTCGACCTGTCTCAGAAGTCCTAATCGCGGGGTTATCGACTAGAGTTAACAAGATAATTACTGTCTCGGTCAAACTGATCACTGTTCACTAGGCAGAGCGGTTGAGCGTTCAGATTTGATCATTCGGTCGTGCCTAATGTGAGGTCAATGGCGCAGTGGTTAACACGGTTGCCTCATGATTGGAATGGCCGAAGTTCAAATCGCGGTCGTGGCAAGGATATGCACTATTAACGAGCTCTATTGAGAGCGAAACTTGAGTCTAGTGCTTCTTTTCAAAACAGGCTGGCTGGAAAGTCTATCTGAATTTTAAATCTGCGATCAAATCCAACAGATAAGCGTCTGGGTTTGTTTTCCAGTCAAAGCGTACACCGTCCATGCTGAACCAATTAACAGACTAACATTTTACCAGTTGTTTTTTGTCTCAAAACTATCGAGTAACACAGGCACAAAATTCGCCTTCTCAGGTGTTTATGGAAAGTTGAGTGACAAACTGCAACTATTTCAGACAGTTGTTCACAGGTTCTTTTCACGAGTGCTCGAGCCCAGATTCTTCACTTCGAAGAAGCCACGCAGTGTGGCTAGACTAACGGATCCAAATAGTCTGACAGTTGGTTCTACCGAACGAGAATCATTTGCCGGCAACATAACCGTTTAAGACGTTTGAATTGCTAGCGCCTCTCTTTTCGTAAAACATTCTTTCTCAGCTGCATATTTGAATAACGAAATCAGAAGACTGGTTTTGCAAGATGTTAGGACCCGTTCGTATGTATCATCCCAAGTCTGTCATCTCTAAGTCATTCAAGGCGCTACTTGCCATGCGCAGCAAGCTAGTTCTCTGTGTACAAAAGCTGTTGACCTTAAACTTCCGTCTGCCGTGGCTCTGATCAATGGCGGACTAGCGTATACATTGACTTGATGTATGCACTTCATTCGCTTACATACTTTTTTATGTTCGCTGCTGTTTTGTGTAGCAGCTGACGAGAACATACGAAATGGTACTACTACCTGGCAGAACTCGGCATCTCTTTCTGTCAAGCTAAGTGTTAGTATCATCAGCAGACAGTAGCAACAGGGAATTGAAAAGCCCTTAGATTTCGGACGCGAACAAACTGAACAACAGATACTCTAGTATGAGACCGTAAGGTACATCGCTATTCGCGTTATAATAATCCGTAGATGAACCTTCAACATCAAGTGACGACCCTGGAGAAAATCAATAGGCCTTAGATTCAAAGGATTATTTATGTCATACTTACCGACAGTCATGCACAGTGTTAGGTGGTCTACTCTACCGAAGGCTTTATAAAGTGTTGGGAGGACAACATTAACCACTGCTTTCTCGCCAACCGTCTATCCTATTGTTAATTAAATCGGCGAGGTAAGAAAGTCCTCCTGGAAGTACATGTTTTTTAGGTAGGGGTTTAAGCTAAGGTAAATCCTCCTGTGACTGTTGTCCATGAGGCAACCAGATGTAATTATATCCACCTAAAATCAGCCAGCTCACTGCAACAAATTCTCTGTAGATCAGTCACCGATTACATAAGTTCCAGGTTTTAAGAAGCAGTGTTTCTTCTCCGAATCAACTAAGTAATTCTCTAGTGGTCTTGACAACTCCATAGCATATTACTAAAGGAGAAAATCAGGATCCGCAAAATCTTTTTTATCACACAGCCATGTTGACCATTGGAGAAACATGGGTAATGTATCCGTAAACTTCTTGTGGACACATATAATGGTTACATTAGATGCAAGCCTCGGAACCGTCGTTCTTATTGAAAACACGGACAATAATCATGGAGTACGTTGGCAATACTCCTGTTTGAAATGATTATCTTACCAGGATGAATGGGTAGTCGAAAGCTGCCGTTTTGTAGCATGGTTTACGGTAATCGCTAAAGGCGCTAGTCAGAAGTAGCCTATACAGACTTTACAGTTGTCGTTAATCGTTTATCAATCGATCAGTAGTTCGGTTACTTTTCGGTAACTCTTTCCATGTAATCCCTATTTTCTCCTCTATAGCTTTGCCTTCAGCAATCACCTCTTGTAACACCGGAATAAGATTCGCCTCTCGGGTCGTGTAGATTACCTATTTAGAATATACCGATGGTAATTGCACTTACTACAAACTGTGAAAATCAGGCGATGGATGTCCGGTAGTACCAGACCTAAAGCGCTCTAAGCACATATGCCCAGTACGCCTTGTTAGCGCGTTGTGAGGCGTTGCGCATAGAATAGAATCTCTGGGCTTACCTTGTAAGTCAAAGATGAGTAATCCGTGATCATCCTGGTCGTCGGGGAATTGGCCAGCAGATAACTAGCAATTTGCTTTTTACTGTTTAAAAATTCATCTGTCTATGGGGCATCCTGTGATATCCTATATACTGTAATTTCCGTCATATTTTCGACCAAAAGTACATTTATAACACAAGAAATCAGCTTAAGGTGAGTATAGGTCACCACTGAATTGAGGTTATTGTTGAAGTATTACGGCTCAGTTGTGAGTAAGGTCTATGAAAAACGTACAGCATTGTGATTGCATACAATCCAAGTAAATAAGTGGTAACTGCCCGATTGGTCTGTTTGCAGTCAGTAAGTCACATTTTTTATCAAGGTGATATTACACGTGATATGCCAGACGGTTTTAAAAGAATTCAGTAAAGCCTAATCGTGCACTAAAGATGTGCTGAACCGATTGTTACACTGCACACCTTTACAGAAACGGGGTCAGAGTTGATAGGGTAAATTCCATGTTTCCAATACATTTTGTACACTACAGTACCAACAATTTGTGAACGGAAGTGTCTGCAGTTGGGCAGAGATGGGGACTTAATGTGCAGATAATTGGCGACCTTATAATGATCATTCCGGTTTTCCAGTAGGATTTGATGAGTTAGTTGGATGATTACATTCTTTCCGGATTTTGAAAAGATATGGAGATTCTGACAGGTTCTTCGACACTCTTGAGCGTTCCAAACTAACAAACTGTTTACTGTCATCTTTGTTGTGTGTATGCGATTTCTGTGCGACCTTTGTACGGCTTGAGATAACAGCTCTTGCTTATTTCATAACACACCTGTTAAAAACTGGATGGTCTTGTAATATCATATAAAATGTCTTCAGTTATTCAGAAGGCGTGAATTGCTCATATCAATCGGGAATCAAACACTTTTGAATCTTCTGTCATAAGTGAGTCACAGGAACTCTAGTTTATGAGCTACTGATTCCAACGCTGTCTTAACAGAGTGGTACCGTTCATTTTCTTGTTACCCCACGGTCGATTTAGCCAACCGCAAGTCCTTTGATAGTATGAACTTTAAATGTCAGTTTGAGCTACGGAACGCACACTTTTGCAGTAACAAAATCGTACTATATAAAGCCCACCTCACATCGGTAAGTAGGGTCGTCATCCCCATCGTTCATCCCACACCATGTCCGTTGATTGTCTTAACCAGTTTGTGAGAGCACCACCACCTCAGGACAGTCTGTCTTAACTGAAACGCTTAAAGCTACCCCAAGTTCCAATCGGTCATTTGTATACTTCTCGGCGTGGCGTGATCAAACAGAACATACGGCAAAGTAATAATTACATAGCAAATGGCTCATGTCCAAACTACTGACATTGTAGTCTGCCGGTTGATACCATCGGTCAGATGATGACGCATATTCGGTTGTCACAGCATTTGACTTTTAACTAATGAACTATCGTTGAGCTAACGCACAGGCTTCAAAACAGCAGCGTAGAATGAACATATCAATTCGTTGCGGCTTTTTTAATACTTCTCTGCTCGTTTCATTTTCTTCAGAGTACCTGTTGGAAAATCGACTAACTGACAACTAATAACAGCTTCCATTTTTCTGGAAGACTCAGTTGATATGAAATTATTAGTAAACAGAGTATTACTAGGTGATATGACAGCTGTGCATTACATCGGCGAAGTACGATGCAATTGGTCAGACTGCCGGCGTAGCTGGCGACTTTCGTTGGTGATTGATTATCCACACAGAATAAGTAATGTGCTTCGCTTTGTGAAAAGTTGCAACAGTTTTCTAAGTGAATCTCGTTGAATCAGATGAAGTACATTCGTGAAAAAACCAGCTCTTCGTGCAAAAAGGTATGGCATTTGTATCTGACCCATCGTGGTTTTGAACAGTAGTCAGAGATATTTCTTCCGGTTACATTTTCGCACCACTTTGTTTTCACAGCCCTGCTTATTAAGTCATGAACAGCAATCATTTGTGAACTTCAAGTTGCCATGATCACACACCTGAACATCATTGTGTTCGGTTCTATGCTCATACACCCACACCCGCAAGTATTGTAGATGTTGAGTTGACATTTTTCTGTCGTATCATTATTGCTGATGAATTAATACGAAGCGGAAGTTTTCACTAATGTTCTCTTTCTAACTATTTTGTTCAATTCACTGTGGAGATAAGTGCTTTAAAAATACACATGATAAGCTGTTCCCTTCGGCTACCTATTGAATACCCAAATCTTTTGTTTCACATCTTTTGAACCCCGTTGTTTACGGACATCATGACAATGTGAGCACATTTCTAACTGTATCATAATGGTAATCAACGACTCCCTCACAAGTTCGAATGTATACTTGATCTTCTAGACGGGAACAAACAGGAGCAATTATAATCTGTTAGCAGGCTGGCATCAGAAATAAACAAAACGGCCCTCTTTCAATAATTGCTGAACTTATCGGATATTCGCACGGTATGAGTGCATGCTACAAGAAGCGAAATTAAACTACTGTGTTTTACTCAAAAACAGCTGTTCTAAAAGTATATGGGAGTAGTTGCAATTGATACACAGCACGGATTAGTTGATAAAGTATCCTTCCAACTCAACACCAATGAACGTATCACTGAAAAATTTACGTTTTCCACTTCAAGAAAAGTCGTAATCATGAATCCAGCTACGAGATGTAACAGACCAGTTGTTTGGTTTACTCATGGTGTGATCCAGCTAGCTGAGTGTTACTAAAAATCAACCGTGGCTGAACGTTTGCATGTGATTACTCAGTCTCGTTTAATGCGATACAAAGGCGAATTTATTATCCATGATTTTCTCACATGGGGTAAGATGGAAAATTGGGCGCAGGAACACCTAAGGGTGAGCTACACGAGGACCGAATAGGCATGCCAACAATATGAGGTAATGGAGATTCAGTTCATATGTGAACTGTTGCCTGGTGGAAGAAATGAGCCAATCTTTGTATCACGCCTCCAGTGGCTAGATGGACGAAGATCTGCCACAAGAACATTTTGTGTTGATATTTTTCACACCAAAACCTGATATTTCAATCGTTTATAACGCGGTCCCTGACCAACAAATCTTGATTAGCGAAAAATAATCCTTCCAGAACACAGTCGTGTTTATTACATTGTTCGCATTTTGATTAATTTCATAAATCGTATGGTTGTGGTGTGCAGTTACAGAAAGCGGTTTTAGAATTGATCAGTTTGCATGAGAAATGATCCACAGAAAAAGAGGGGCAATTTGCAAAAGCCACTTAAACTGTAAAGCTAGAAAACAGCATACATATGTCTGCACAACCAAGCCTTCTACTGTAAGCGCCGTGTTCATTAATACGTCATGTTCTAACCTTCTGATTGAATAAAAATTTGTGTTACTAAACTACTGGTTATGCCTCTGTATCGCCTCTGCCAGTTGAGTGCCGAAGTCAGCCCCGATTCAAGATTTTTCCCACTTTTTCACGTTGCAAACTACACTATGTTTATAGTTTCTTCAGATCCTTGTTAATGTTTTCGTTCATATAAGCACTGTACCAACTCCAAGGTCATCGCTCATCTGCTAAGACTACTTCTGTTTTGTCCTCTGTAGTGTGGCACAGTAATGTAGCAAGCAATTCTAAGAGTATTCATATCATACTTAAAAGTCTCAAAGCAGAGTTACGGGCTGCTATATACTATTGAATATCGAACTATAGGAATGGAGGGAAACCGAAAAGATTGAGTGATTATCACAGAAGGTAATCACACGGAGACAATGCAGTCCTTGCTATAGTTTATGATGTAACCTTTAGTCCCCTCCGTTTTTCTTAAAGTCTCCAGCGTTTAGCGAACTACACTACTTTCATTTCAACGCAGGATGATGTGTAGCCCAATAGCTGAACAATAATCTCAAAATTGAAGAACTATTGTTTTTTCCTGCGATGCATTCATTTATAAAAATGAAACCTCATCTCCAAGCAAAATTCCATCAAGTGCGTCGTATATTAACTTCTCCTCTCCCTCACCTACATCGAAACTTCACTTTACTTTACAACGAGCAGAATATGACGTCAATTATTTCGAACGTTCCTTCAAACCATTAGTCAAACTGTAGCGTTCAGCGATGCAAAAATAACGTTTTGATTTATGAGAGTAAGAAGTTGTTCTTACTCTCTCTTTGGTTTCCGCGAGGCACTTTATCATGCTATTACCCCAGAAATGCTGATAATTAATATTCGTTTCACGCAGTTAGGTTTTTGATAGAGATTCCACGACTAGCGTCTGTAACCTAAACTGTTAGACTGCTTTCATATGAAAACGTTGTTCGATTATTGTGAACTCTAGAATTAAGCACCATAGTTATGCAAGTTCTTCTTAAAGACGTTTCCATCACTCTTGTTAATTCGGTTACGCAAGTTCCACTACTGAATCTTATTCAGCAGAGGTCATCCAAGTTGTCCATGGTGGGAAGCGTGTACGTATAGGACTCGAAAACCAGAAGCGTACTTTTTCATGTCAAGTCTGGGGCGACGAATCAGTAGCAGATAACTCTGAACATTTGCATTGTTTTCTGACATGGGTTGATCAAATGTTAAATGCGGTGACCACTTTCTCTCATACAGCGCAATCTGTATATGATTGTGGAAATGATAAAACATGAGTGTTAGCCACCAGCCCATATGACAACAGTTAAAACAAGCAAAGTTTACAGTAAGACTGAACATATTCTACCACAAATGCCACCCATCTTTATCGAGGGATTCTGACATTTTATCTGTGTATAAGCTATTTACTTCTTTGTCTCCTGTGAGCTCATTCAACTATTGAGTGTTATGTAACACCTGGAATATACGGTTGCAAGTTACCAGAGGTATTCTGAAGTGGCTCACAAAAGCATATATTAATGTCGACGAGGCTGCTTTAAACCGCGTTCCACCTGCAAACTAAGTAGACACCTTTCTCTGTAAAGAACAGTGGTGGGATTCTCCGTAGACATAGGTGTTTTACTGCAGGACGGTGTACAATAAGTTCAATTCCGCCTTGTTAAACAGCAGACCGACCTTTCATTTGGATGTCTATTTTGATCCCTCATATATTACGCAAGCTTGCAATGAATGCACTTGTTCAATCAAAGTTAACGCGCAAACGGTTTTAACTCTGTTATTTACAAGCATTTGAAAGCAACTTAGTTCTAGTTTACATTGTTTTTACTAACAAATTCTTTTTTGCTACTGATCCGATTAGTCATTATCAGGTCCACCTTATGAACACTTTACCCCACAGGAACTAATTAATAACTCCATACTTCCAAACAAGCATGCCAATTAGCATTTAATCACAGCAGACAGCTAAACAATGCGGTTTCGTTTCCGACTAAGAAACTTTTGCAAAAGTGTGCACTTATAAGAACAACTGTTAGCTTCAACCATGCAAATTCTTACCTCCATTTTTATAATGAAGTCGCACAATAATGTTTCTGGCATCACATTGCTCATACAGAAAGTAGACAAGGGATTTGGATAAAAAAATTTTCCCCATAAAGTGGAATAAATTTAAACACTGTTGATGGGTGAAACAAATGTTTTAAAAAACGTCTCTTGTGCTGCATTATAGAATATGCATGTTTTTAAATACGAAAGATATTTCGGGCCAAATTAGTTTTTCATATACTATGTACAATTGGTTCGTACGAAAAGCCAATGGACAACACAGTTTCTGCACAATATACTCGTGTGTCAGAATACTAATCAGTTTGTACACGGAAGAATGATGAAACCTCACCAATCGAATTTGCTTGTATTGTCTATTGTGGAGCCTTGTGGATGACTGACCACTTCTTCCAATCATGAAATTTGCCATAATTATGAAGTTGACCGTGGGTAGCAATATATTTTGGTTTATACGAATTAAGTTTCATTAAAAGATGGTCATAGCCGTCACAGTCATGTACACCTTTCAATCAGGTCCTTACAAAAAGAATAATTATACTCAAGTTTTCTTCGCTTTAGGCTCGTTAGTAGTGCAAGCTCCTAGTAGGCTTTTTTGAACGTCAGTTTATAAAATTTGTAGAATTGTGGTACGGCTAATTAACTAGTTAGTTATTTAATGAAGAGAGAACAGAGCATCAAAATGCCAAGGAATCGATAAGTCAGGAAGTTGCATCACTGGAATACAGGCAGCAGCCCTCAGGATGTTGGTGGAGTACAACAAGCTGAATGGATATGTGAAACCAAATTGGTCCGTTTGTAATTTTTTGTTTCCAGGCCCTCTCTAGGTAGTCTGAATTAGCGAGTAACGTTACGACACCTGCTAACGTGTCTGAAGCGATGCACTCAGCCGACCGTTAATTGATCATGAAACACGCTAGCCACTATTTTCTGTCGTTGTTTGAACATCTAATAACGCGTGTAAACAAGGTAATTTGGAGACCAATTAAGTTAACGGCTTGTGCGAGTATTGGCTAGCTGGTACCATCGGTTTAGTTAGTTGGACTCGATCAGCGATCTTCAGCACCCCGTTAAATGAGATCGTAGACTCTACCTGTAATTGTGTTAAGAGCAGTGCTTTGGGCACTTGGATACCAGCGAGCGAAATTAAACAGTTCCATGACCCACAGTTCACGCTTACGCCTAATGAACAAGATCATTTTCGGTGTTTCATCGTCGAGCTAAACATACCATATTTGTATGGCTTTGATGGAAGCAGTAGATAACATATCACTCAGGCAAGAGATGTTAGTCAGTAGTTTCTGTCTGGTTTCACCCATGAAACTTACCAAAATTTACCACGGGATTTGTAAGAAATATGCGCGAGAAGCGTCACATCCTTGCAGGCATTTTATTTTGGGTTTGCATACACGGTCATGGAAGGTTCGACGTTTTGACCAGCCGTTTTGGACGCATAGTGGTGATGAGGGTAAGCGAATTGCAATGGTCTCTGCAACTGGCAATATATCGTCTTCGACCTGCTTCAATTATGTCCCATATATTCAATAGATTGGCTTGAAAAAATTGGTCAGGTTGATCAGGTGATTTGACTTGATCAAATGTGTACAGACCGTAAACGAACAGGGTCTTAATGATCCTCGCGTTGGCCACACCGATTGGTGCTCCCGAATACGTTCGGATAATCGCGGTGTTGTGCGGCTCACGTAGTTTGTTCCACAGGAGCAAACAAAACTGCAAACAAGTGAGCAGGCAAAATATCTCTCAAGTGAGGGCGTAATACTGATATGGAGGTAAACTGAACGTATGGTCGAACTGCGAAGTATGTTTCTTTGTTAGCCACATTAAGTTTCTTGGTTACGCGTTCAGCGACACCATCATCCTTGAAGGGCAAAGCAATACGAATAGACTTCTTGTCTGTAGTTTGTGGTTTGTCTACTTTAGCGTTTATCCACATATTATTATGAACAAACTACTCCAGATAACCATTTTTAATGAGTACATTAAATGCAAACTGTCTTTCTTCTTCAGTGTTATCGCATGAGCACATTTTCATGGCCCTGTCTATCAGACATCGGATTAGACTTCCATTGTCTCAGTGACATAAAACTACTTAAGTTTACCTACTGGCCCGTCCAAGTTGCCGTACAATACACCTAACGTTGTACTGTGCCATCATCGCAATGAGACATGAGCGAGTCTAGGAATGCGATACATTTTGGTTATCAGGGTATTAGGGTAGAATGAATATTTTTTTTATAAACAAAGTTGAAATAATTCAGCTTGCCTGAAAAAGCATTATGGAAAATGATGTTCCAATGGGATCGTTATCAGGATTGCCATTTGGGGGATTTTTTGTGGCGAAATTGGAAATTGGATAGCTCAGGTCGTCTGTGAGTCAGTGCAATATTTGTAGTGGACCCGTTGACGATATTCGAAATGAAGTCGATAAGAGCGTCATTCTAGAAATGCAGAACAAGATTTGTGATTTTCTTCGTATGTACGTGTACGTCGCCCTGATGATGGTTCGATTCAGTGCGTGATACACGGAAATGGTATTTGTGGTGGTCACTATATTCGTTCCAACAGTTTTGTACCAGTTGTTGTGGCCGGCAAATAAGTAACTAAAAGTACGGACAATACCACTGCT
Organism: Paragonimus westermani; assembly: GCA_008508345.1. Classification (NCBI taxonomy): domain Eukaryota; kingdom Metazoa; phylum Platyhelminthes; class Trematoda; order Plagiorchiida; family Troglotrematidae; genus Paragonimus; species Paragonimus westermani. The sequence goes on along the minus strand of QNGE01000001.1, from coordinate 229,781 downwards.
AAAGAGATGTGGGTTATGTGTGCAAGATTTAAGCAAAATGGATTTCCGGAATGGCTCGTAGACATAACCATGCAACAACGGATTGAAAGCAATTACCCACATATAACAGGGTAGGAGGTCGTGCAAAGCGACTCTACCTACAACAGCGATGGGTTAGATTAAACTGCAAGGCATCGGCTGGTAATTGCAGTTGGTAAAACATTTCTTACAATCAGAATGTGTGTCCAGTGTGTTTTCAATTCCGTGTTGTACCCACACCCAGGAGGTAAGGTGATTGATTATACAGCGTCGTTTTTCGTACACTCATTCGGTCAGTCCTCTGAAACTAGTTGTAGACCGAACGACCAGAGGCTTACTTTAACAGGTCCGTCAACATAACCTAGCTTGGATCAACATCAGGACAACGCAGTCAATCAGCAGCACCATGCAATCACACCAAGTATGTCAAGAATACTGAAACAGGAAAACCAGCGTGAATAATCAACTACCAGCGGGAAGTCACAGGAATCACCGACTACATGGACGTGTGTCAAGGTGAAAAATCAGCTTGGTTACGGTGGCTAACGGGGATTTCGAACATTCGTGCTACATGTAGGTGAAATATGGGTAATGTAGGACAGACCAAGTTGCAAAAAAAGAACATCGACTGGATTTTTACAAGCGACAGAAACAGCATACGTAGATGCCGTGAGTGGTCTACCAGCTGAGCCACGAGTTCCCGTCAGAAAATCAAAACTTCCGCATTAACTCAAACATTTTTGACAGTGGAGTATGCCAAACGATCCGGAAGCTTGATTGCTCAATCGCGATCCATCAAACAGTTTATACTGGAATTCACCAACGCCACCGATGCGCGTTAAAACTGTACTAATGAGAGACAGTTCAAAAAGATCCATATGCGAAATGAATGAGGTGAAGGTATGAGAGTTAAGACCCGTCAATTCTACGTTGTTCACTCCACCTATTTGATTAGTGAAGTAGTTAGACGTCCTAGAAATCGGGGTCCGTGAAGCAGCTCTTATTCAACCTTACACTATCCATCAGAATGCAGTTAATGTTATGTGAACTTATTTTATCTAACGAGCAGTGGTTGTTTATGTTACGGTGGTGTGGCACGGTTGTATTTGTTTCAACAGGAGTATTAAGGGCTTAGCTTGCATATGAACAGTCACTTAGCTGGTTTAGTACAATTGCTTTCTACTGGTCAAATATTTGGTAAGACCAACACCAATACTCTATTATCGTTTGTTAAAGAAAGGCTTGAACATCCATTCTGTTGTCTGACTATAACGTAAAACTTATCTTGAATGACAACCTAGCCGGCTGACGCAACTTTGACGACCTCTGTGAATGTGCCTTTCATTCTGGATCTGAAACAAGGTATGGTACCACTGCATTTTTTCGAGATCGATAAGAAGTATGATCTTTCAAAATTGTCCTTCGAAATTCATACATGTGGATCGGTACTACCTATGTCGTGACTTATCGAATGGAGATCAAGCCGGCAGCCCTTCGAGTTGAGGGCCGAAACATCGACTTGTAAATTGAACAGTTGCCAGTTCCATGCATCTTCACAATCTTCCTATCTGACATTTTCAAACGATGACGAAGCCTTTCTTCAAGTGCCATTTAAGGAATGAGTATTTGTGATTGTCATAAACAGCATTTATAACGCCCATGCTCGCCGCCATTTGAATCAAAAAGTCTGAGGTGGATGGCAGATTCATGTTAACAAGGTGTGAAAAATCCACATAACAGTTATTTTTAACCAGCTTCTTAAATGTATTAACAAAGTTTATCAACCCTTACGCTAAAAGTATAAACAGAATCGGAAGTACAGTGGTTTTTCCAGCGGACGAATAGCCACTCAGTATTCACGCTGTCTCGTCCCCTATCCCAAACCGATTTCTCCAGAGCTGTTACCCTAAAGGCAGAGGGTGAAACACAAACTTTACAAACGTATCCCTACTGTGTACACAAAACTGTTTGAACAGGCTTCCTATCAAAGCCTTTTTGGTAGACGGCGTCTGCACACAGTAGTATAACATAAAATCAGTTGATATGGGGGTCTAAGCGCTCCTTAAGTCGCGCCGCTCAGTCACCCAACATCATTTTCGTTAGGCGACAGCTCTTAACAAACTAATCAAAATGACAAATACTACATGGCTTAGATCTGGCAACTATCTAAGCATCCGGATGGTTGGAACAAAGCACACAACCATTCTTTGATGAAGAGCGTTATCACGCTAACTTTTTCATCAGCGAATGCATATTATGTAACTACTTCCAGGAGGGAAAGTTTTGCACACCTGAAAAAAGACCCGTTGAGAGCATACGTTTTCCTATATTGATTAAGCTATGTCATATTACCCTCTAGTTTTCCCCAACGCATAGTTGAGCACTACCCACATTTGACCACGGCTGTCTCATTCAGGCAAAGTTTACGGCCGACCTCTTTCGAAAAAGGCACTAGATTCGAATTTTCGCTCTCATTAGAGCTCGTCAGAATGCACATGCTTTCCACGACAGGGATTTGAACTCCAGCCACGCTTTTCAGAGACAGCCGTGTTGACCGCTATGTCATTGACCTCACATCAGGTACGACCGAATTACCACAGGTGAACGCTTAACCACTTTCGCAAGTGAACAATAATCAGGTTGCCCGACTGTCTCACAAGGAGACACAGGGACTGGATGGAAAGCCTAACTGAATGTGAACGGTACGACCAAATGTGACTGTTGTTCAAATTGAAATTTTCCTAAATTGTTCATAGGCAACCTAGTGAGATGCGAAAGTCACGTAGCATGAATTCTGGGCATGTTATGGTGTTTTCAATTTCGCGACCTTGGTATCTAATCGTGTCACTCTATTTTGATTCAATTTGTCTCATTCCGTCAACTGTTTAGTGACAGACTGGCGCATGATGTGGGCAGGTTGCTTGATCTCGAGTGTGACTTAGACAGTTTGCTTGGTGAATTTATATTAATTTGACCGTTTTTTCTTCATTTTCCCAGTCAATTTCCACACGACTGCGTCCCACTTAAGAGTGACATGAACCAACGTGACTGGAAGGAGGTTTCCTCTATTTTATGCCGCGACCAGACTGAGAGTGTTTCAGGAAGTAGACTGATATAGATTACAGTCATGGTGCGATTTTACTTTCTCAGGTTAGACTAACAGACGGGAACATTTTGTTTGGTGACTCAATGTACTAAATTGCAGTTTGATGCTTGCGGATGACGTCTCAAGAAAAGACAGCTGGTTAATGGCGCCAGATTAATACAGAATAAACTTGAGCATTATTTTCACGGAAACACATCTCTTTGATGAAGTTGAAGAGGCAGTATCTCATTCGCTTCATAACAATTTTTTGGTTGGACCAACACTACTGTTCGAGGCGAACTGCGAGATAATTACTAGTGAGAGCGGAACTCGAGTCTAGTGCTTCGTTACGAAACAGACTGACGGGATAGTCTTTCTGATTGCGAAGGCTGCGATCAAACGTGAGTGATGTTTAATTTGAAATTAAACCAAATCCTCGACTACTCGTCAGTATATCTGTTGTATTCAGTTGTTAATACTAACTGTGCTTAGTCAGATGTAATATTTTCACTTGTAACTGGCCCGGGTGATTCACTCTGATGTTACTGCGAATACGCATTGCTAGTGCGATTAAATTAACAGCATTCTTACTAGCTGCAACCTTGATGCGTATTAAAGACTGGACAAAAATTATAATGCATTATGTTCTAAATTACGTCTCGATGGGTCGACGTGAGTTTTTGAGTATCACGAAATACTTTCACGTAAAGTGGAAAGCAATGTGATGGTGGAGCAAACGAACTAAGTTATCGACCTACAAGCACAACGCATAAAAACGGGCATTATAATGAGCTCCCTACCAAAATGCGGCCTTGAATATCGGGAGAGAGTGTGAAGAACGAATGGTCAACATACCATCCGACCGTCACAAGTTACTATTGTCATTCTAGATGAGACCCAGTTGTGAAAAGTCAGGACTTCGGTTGGATTCGAACGAGCGACAGACACAGCATGCCTCACAGCGGCAAGCGTTCTACCAGCTGAGATACAAAACCAGACCAGGAGCTCGGAAGTTTCACATTTGGACTCTCCAAGTTCTTGGTGTGGCTTCGTATCTCAGCTGGTAGAGCGCTTGCCGTGTCCGTCGCCGGTTCGAATCCAGCTGAAGTGCCGACTTTTCACAATCGGGTCTCATCTAAAATTATAAATCAGGCACACTACTCATTAGTAATACATTGTAATTCTGGTAATTTGAAATCTGTCGACCTTGTTAATAAGATGATTTTGGGTGGTACAACTCGGAAGTGACTGACAAGTGGTTTTAACTCTTGCATCGTCACTGAAAGGTCATCAAGTCTCCTTCGGAAAGAAGCAACGTTCTGCAGTTTTTTCGTTCTTGAGACTAGTCAGTAGAGCCTAACCTTGCCGCGAACGGAAGAAGATAGGCGAACATGCTTGTATGAGACAAACGTAGCTTCAGTGAACTCAGTTATGATTATCGTGTACACGCGCTCAACCACTTCTTTCTGTGTATAGTTCCCACACTGTCTAGCTTTTATAACAGTAGGCACAGTAAGTGTTTCGTTATCTTCAGTCGATGAAACTATGAGAAGCACTCTTCTCCGAGTTGAAGTCATCGAAATCACTAACTTGTGAAGCGGTACATTGATTACTGACAGGCAATAAGAGGTTTTGATTATATAGACTGGATAGCGTTCATAACGATTTCTGTGGTTTCTACTTCGAGGGATGTTCTAGTCGTAGGACCATTGATTGAAGTTACCAGAACAATTACTCTTTCATCTATCGAAGTGATCGGTTAACATGAGCGTTGCCCACAGGCGAATACAACTGATTTTGTACGTACGACCCTTCGGCCATGTACAGCGTGAGTCCAGTGGGGCAGGAATTGCTTAATAATAGCGTGCTGAGGGTAAAACTGTCGACCGCAGCAAGGCCACACACTACTCGTAGGCCTTAACAAGAGCGAAACTTTACAGTGTTAATTGAAAATGGTTACCTGTGTCCAGTTTGCTGACACAGCTGGTTCTAAAGTATTTCAATCCCATTCAACCAGCGAACACGACGCAGCTACAACCGAGATGTTAAGCAATCTTATCTAGCTCTCGGAGGTGACGAAGTTATTTAGACATTGAAAAAACTAATTCACAAAAGTATTTCTTGCAACTCCTAGGGATGGGTACATAAATTCAGATCACACAGCATTCGAAAATAACACGGTTTGAAAATGACAGTTCCATATCCAGCTGGCTCTTATTACAACCCGACTGTTCGATGAATAATTGCTCATATTTTCTGCCAGTTAGACTGCTAACAGGGGTCTGAATGTATTTAGTAATTACACTCACAATTACCTTGAAAATGGAAATTTATAAATCGTTTTCACTACAACTGGATGCGCTTCTTCTGTGCTGGCTATAGCTTGCGTTAATTATCTTTGCATTATGACGTTACCCAATTAGCGGTATTCACCACGCGGTCTCTGATAAAGTTTAGTTGAAGGTTATTTGACTTGTTACAGAATCAGTGCTAGGTTGGTTGTGAATTCACCATTCATAAGGGGATTGTTTTTTATGAAATATCTCAGTAAACCATCCATTCGTTTGAATTATTATAGCTACGCCTCACTGAGAATTACCAAGCTGGTTGTATGTGCAACATTCGACTTCTCGCAAGTAGTTTCGCAAAATTCAGTTTGATGATCAATTTCAACGTACAGGTTTTTTCAAATTCTGCAACCCTCAGTTGACTGGTGTGTAGTTTGGGAGACATAAAGGTTTCTTATTGATTAGTGATTATCTCTATGGTCTCACAGCATGGTCTCATAGTAGTGTGAGTGCTGCAAAAATTAGCTGGCTCGTAATTTAGCGGATTCACTCTGTAGCGAGTAAGGATGACAGGGAAATAGGCCGTTTTGTAAATCACGCAATATAGTATATCGTATCGACAAGCCCAACTGTCGCAAGATTTTGGATAAAATAACGCTCTGAAACGTCACTAAACGTTACCTACCGCACTGCACTGTTTATGCAGATGCTTATGTGTTCGTGAATTTATTGTTGTTCAATAGAATTTCGGTTATTTCGACTGTTTCAAAATGAACATCACCCACACTCGATTGCAGATTTCTCACTCAGGTTAGCCTTCTGGTAAGCCCACTCCGAAAGGAAGCGTCAGAATAATTTTAGTCTTAATAGTGCTCATCCATAGTGCATTTGCTTGCTCTTGCTGGAATTGGCCATCAGGCCCTCGTGTTCTTCAGCCTAGTGTGTTGACCACAACACCAGTGACTTCACAACAACCATGACCGAATGCTCGTATACTTGTGTGGATAGCGTTCGGCTTACCCAATCATTTCGAAATTAGAATAAACAGAAGCGATCAGTTCATTCTACCCGATAATCCCAAGAGCAGAGCTTTCAAGTTAGGTTAAAATTATTATCCTCAATAAAACAACTTGGCATCTTTTAATAGTCGAGAAAAGTATGTTTCAAAGTAGCTGGTAACGTATCCAAAACATCTTTGTTTCCGTGCATTACGACAGGTGACATACCGATATATTTGAAGAACATTTGATCGCTTGTCGTAGAAACCGGAAATGCAGTTTCCGACATAGTCGGGTTCTGGTGGCAAGGCGTTTGTGTATCAACTTGTAGTACAAACCAAAAGGTAACCAAAAGCTTTACTGAAAATGCAATACAATAAGCAGAAGCGATTCAGAAACACTTGGTACGTGCTACTTGAGTTTGACATGAAGCATAGTATACGCATCGTTACTGAAATATGATTGTGTACATACGACAACGTATCATTGACAGTATATGAAATGTGTCTGTTCACTGACACTTGTTGGATGTACTCGTAATCCTGACGGTGCAGTTGCAGAGTTTGATGGACTACGGAACGGTGTAGGGGATAAACGTGATTCAGAGTGGTGTGATAATATGTACCAACTTACCAGCTGTGCTATGCATCAAGCCATACAGCCTGTGAAATATGGGTGTTGTTTGTCTCGTGGCTTAGGCCGTTGAGAACTGTCCGGGTCTGGATGTGCGTTTCGTTTCGTGAAATGAGCTGTGCACTTGATGTAATAGTGTTTGCGCAGGACAGCCATGTTTAACGGTATACAGGCTAACGTGGGAGTGGCACCAGCAATGGCGGTGGTGACAGAGTCTGAATCGTTTACTATATCGCTTCAACTCCTGAAGTGTGGGACAAATTTTTACCAACTTCAAACCCGGTTGGATCCAAACGTCGCGGAGAAAGTTATTCTGTACTCACACATTACACGGTCATCAGGTTGGAGTATAGAACTTGTGTAAAAAAAATCAGCTTAGAGCGTAGTCATAAATTTAGTACGAAACTGGAGATTCACTGATTGGTATATTACGGAGGCGATCAGTTCGCTACTGAAAACATCCCAGAAGGTATGCTAAAAATCAATCAGTTGTGACAATGCAATCAAACTATTAGTCCCTTTTTCAGATGGATGGTTCAGACAATTTGTTTTCCTTGGCGTATGTTTGTTATCTAACGCTGTTGAGCCGTTTGAACTTAGTTACGACCCCATGCACAACCAAAAGCACGAAGCGGTACTTCGAGGAACAACGAAAGTTTTGCCTCACCTTTGTGATCCTTCCAGATTTTATAAGGTGACCATGTATTTCTGTTCAAAATAAGAGAATTAACCGAAATAGTGGAAACAGACCGGCTACTTCTAAGCCGTCAAAACAAATGAACCAAATGGAGTATGGGTTAGCTACCCAGCCTTTTGACTGATTATATTTACGAATTTTCATTCAGCGTATCGGTTTCCCAGGAGACTATGTTCGTTTAGAATGTTACACACCAACAGTGAATATTTATTCACGGTAAAGACGCTACCAGGAGCCAAATAATGTGCACACGAATATACACAATCAACAGGACCCAAGCTGGTGAACACACATGTCCGGTGACCTGTGTGTGCGCGCAAGGCAAACGGTACGAAGAACTGAAATTTTGGCCACTCCGCATGGATCTACAAACCGAGTGAAATTTTGAACCATAGCAGATAAGTCAACCATGCTTCCGGATTATGACAGGATGTTGCTAGGGAAACAGACTTTATCATAGGACCCATTCTGCTTATTTGGTTGTTCGTTTATTTAGTGGTCAAGTTCAAATGTATAGTCTAACGCTCTTTTGTTTCGAGCCAACTGGCTGAACTCTACAAATGACTGTGTGACAGCAAAAGACACTTGATCTGGCAAGATTTTTATTCCTGAACTGAACCTTGAAGGTATGTGAAAGTAATTCACCACGAACGCACATACTGATATGCTCAGGTGACGTACATCCACACCCGTCAGTAATGAATTATCGCCAGACGCCTCATGAACGAGTCTTGCACACTATGGTACACTTTTTCAACCGTAGCTTCCAGTTGCTTATCTTCCTGGAGTTAGGTACAGTTTTACGGTTTCATTTGGTTACTCTAGCATAATACTACTCGCTAAAGACCCGGCACATTTTATGATAGTGTGTGACCAAGGGCGTGGCGAATTTTGAATTCTGGATCGTATTTCACCTCAACTGTCCATCGTTGGTTGGTAAGTGACCTAATGCCACCAGTCATTATAGGTATGGGTTCATAACGAGACTTCAGATTCACCTAACAATTGTTTCTGAAAATGCCTCTGGTGGGCCAGTCAACTAAAAGAACATCTTGGCAGCTATGGCTTGGCTACATGAAATCGCACTATCCAACTTCATGGTCACTGCTAGATCAACATCTGCACGCTCGACTGTTGGCTGGGACACTATTTTAGGTCACTTTCAAACCCATTAAAATTCAGCCATCAAATGTGCATATCTGAAAGAACACTGAGTTAACATGCTGAAGTGTTCATCATTGAAAAAGTGCATGACAGTAAGATTGTTACACATCATATTTGCTACATATCCTCCCCACAGTGTGATTGGCGATCGGCAAACCGACGAAAATGCACCGGCAGCTGTGCTCGTTCTTTCTGAATAGACTTGTCAACCTACAATCTCCTGGCTCGAAGCAGTAAAGGGATTGTCAGATTGGAAGCCGATCTATCCCAAACAACTTCCCGGTTTACCTGTCAGGAAAATGAAACCAACAAGGTCCTCTTGTTTTGCCAGATATCCGCACCAAACTCAGTGTGAATGAAGTCAAACAGTTTGGGCGTCGTGTTCAACGCGTTACTGATAAACAGATTGAGAAAAACACAACGTTAGGAACAAGTTGTAATACTCTACGTTTCAACTAACCCGGGTGGCCTTTCTCAGGAGTGTTGTAATCGATTACAAAACTTGCTCCTAACGTTGTGTTATTCTTTTCGTTTATTGACATCCACCTACTTTGTTGTGAAGGTCTAAACCAGCTGACGAAGAAATCTGGAGATGAGTCGCTCGAGACAATGATGCAATAACAAACTGAAAACGATAACTTTACTCACTTGTGTTGTGAAATTAAATGCACGGAACTAAACCAAATGGAAGTGGAACGTTAGCCTGTGTAATTCAGTTCTTCTGGTGCTTGAAAAATAGGTTCAGCTATTTGGTTTACGCCCTCACGTACAATGACTAAATTTGGTGAAATGACCCGCCGAGCACGAAACATGAAACGTTCAAGCACACTTAGGCAGCATACCACGATAGCAAGTGGTCAGTATGTGACTTCCTAGCCCCATTCAGTAGAGTTAGGTAAAACTTGCTCTTTGTCTGTTTGATAATAGAAGTTTGTCTGCCTTTTTTCCGCTTTGCACTGGTTGAAAAGTAGTTTGTGTTTGCTATGCCTCTAACAGTCTTCTCAAAAGATGGGAGGGGAGTAATTATTGACACTTCCCAGGAATTGTTTCTTCACTCTCACTGGACCTTATATCGCAACACTACTGAAAGCATCGTCGTTAAGGGTTGATTATAACATTTATCTAACTAAGCTTAACAACATATCAGTAAAAGCACAGTTTGAGGACATTTTCGGACGAGGTATCAGAGTCGCGTGCTGCAATCTCGGAGTAGCTCCTACAAGTTCTTTATAACATCGCGAAGATATAAGTTGGTTCTCACTAACGATCGTCTTGAACCTCTACGTTTTCTGGAGGCTAAATTGTTGTCCTGCTAAAAGTTGATGTTACCCACGTTGAGTGGTGCAGTGAACTTCCAACGCATTGATAGCGTTGGAGAAATAGCTGACATGGAAAAAAGAATAATTTGCCACCTCGATTGGTATTCTGATATCGAATAGTTGATAAACACATTCTCAAATTACCTGGCACTTCCTCACTGTCACGACTGTGTTGTTTACTCAGAATATACAAACCCGGATACTACACAAACGGATATTGCTCATAAATAACACCTCATTATATGCACTCGCCCGATTGCAGGTTCATGTCCTAACCGCTTTAAAATAAATTTCTTAAGTCTGTATTCTCAAATACTCGTTCCGTTTAGCTGGAAAACGGGATAAGTTCAAGTCAGTAGAAAATGAGGGAAACACAGCTAGATATTGTTGGATTTCATAGTCTAAAAATGTGTGGGGTTTGACAAAATACGTTTTATTTCACAATGTGTTATTTGTCATGTTTCTCCACTATTTCCAGTTGTACATATACACTTGATGTCTAAAACACGTAAATAAAAAAGATACACTTTATCTCAAAGAATGCTAATCATTCGTCTTTGGTTCGCTCATACATCCTTTGTGTTGTAAAACCCTAGAAGTTACAGATCAACTAAATCTACTAACAACTTCACCGTAGTTTCGGAATTAAATGTTTCGATACTTATTCCCAACGTGGTAAACGAATCTCCTTGAAGCGGTAAAGCCATCTGGAGTAAATTCATTTATTGTGATGAGACTCTTAACTTGTGCACCTTCTCAGTGTACTGTGAATCAATTCCCTCTATTTTCGTCAAGTTGTTATTTGTGTGAATTGCGTTTAGATCCACTGTGATTCCATGAACACTATTTTTGAGTGTACCGACGTCGATACTTTTCATTACTGTGGTTTGTTAAATAAACAACCTGAGTGTCCATGCCTTAGGTGTATCCATTCATTACAAAAGTCTGTGAGTGTTTTGTTTGTAAACAACCTCATCCCTATGTTCCCTTGAACACATTGTTTGTGTTAGCAATATGAACCACCTTTGTAGGTTATACTTTCTTTATAACCTGGTACTAGGGGCACAACTGCGAAACTGATATGCCAAAATAGGAACTTTGAAAATAGAAACACTGCTATTTCTACAAAGAGACCACAAATCTACCAAACGATCTTTGCTGTTTTTTCTAATGACAACAGTTCCAGTGTCCTTTTTGTGAACTGTACAAAAGCATTCCTGGTACTGCTGCTTTTCTCAGAAAGTATACCCTTCCGGAGTGCTTCTTACATGAGTATTCTGACAAACAAAAATCGTAAAAGTTTCAACTTGAAAAGTTTCCATTTTATACACAGTGCTTTTGCTGGTAATGAGGCACTGAGTTTAATTTAGTCGTCAGAACCTTGATGTGCATATTTCGGCCATCGTAGTTAACTCATTTTTTAAGTGAGAATTCCTCTATTTTTCGAGAATAATCTTACATTAGAGATTTCGGATCACAGCAAAACAGAGTAGAGGTCTTGTTTATGACAAATCAATTGATGGAGCATCGCATGCGGGAATAATAGTGGTCAGTGGTTGAACCAGTAGTCAGATGAGGGGGGAGTTTCATCAAACAGCCTGTTTTGAGATAGAAGTAGGCCAAGTTGAAGATGTTGTTTGGCTAGAGCCATGGTTTGTGTGGCGCTATTGGTCAGCTATAGCAAATGGATGCGGAGTGTTCTGGTAAGTCTGTGTATCATCCATGCTACCCGGGATAATGGGGATATAACCCAAATACAACGGGCCGACTGAACTTTAAGTCATCCTTGATGGGGGTTATTTTTGTTACTCACTGACCACTCCCATTTATGAACGTATCTGCTTTATGAAGAACGCAGCTGGAATCAAGCAAATGGGCCTGGATTTTTTTATACCACTCCTTCACAGGATAATCGCGGAGTATCCTAGTTAGCCTCGTTCGTACAACATAATGTAAAATGACCGATAGTTCTGTGAGAAAACACCCATGACCCCACTTGAAAGGAGGTGAAATACTAATTTCAGGTGGAATCCACACAAATCTGAATAGCACTGAATAACACGCACTTCGCTGAAGCTGACTATCATCGCTGATTGTATACCATTGATTACCCGGTTGATTTATTTCGACATCGTCTCACTTGTGAAGTCTAGCTGTTCAGTTGCGTTCCCTGGCCTATAGCAAACATTCTGTACGACAAATGAGTGAGCGCTATATCATATTCTCAACATTTCTGACATTTATCTGTCAAGCATTCAACAGTCACTTCATCTGTGTCATTATTTACTAATCTGCTTGTTGTTTTGGTTTGGCCTCTTTCCAATAGTGATCTCCACTCCTGATCATTTTCACATTGTTTCTTCCGTATCGTGTAGTAATCAAGTATACTTCTAATAACACCATCTTGTTCAAATATGCTAATAATGTGTTGTTGGACAACAAACACCCTGTTCCCTACAATTCGTCCGTCCTACTGGACAGTTTGTCCAAGCTGTCAACCAACTCAACGTCCAGCAATTTGTCTCTTCACATTCCCAAATATGTCGATGTGCTGTTTTCAGTGAATGAAGTCAGTCAATGTAAGGAATTTTTCACTCTGTCAAACCTCCTCATGTAAATTAGAAAGCTTTTTATTGATTTCGTCTCGTGAAATTCACAAATGTTTAGAACGACAGTTTAACCTAAGCACATTGTGCTCAGATAGATCTCGGTTGTCACAAGCGATTGACTTCTCAGTCTACTAACCCGCGAGACTATAGATTCCGGCTTGGTATCTACGGTGGTTTCCTGTTTGACAAGCTTGGTGTTCTTGCTGGTTCTTCAACACATCCGGATATTTTATGGAGCTTCACGGCTATATCTCACGTTATAAAGCGCTTCATTGTCGTTCATCCAGCTTTCTCGACCAGATTTTAGATATAAATATCTGTCTACTAAGACCGAGAGTTACTGCTCCTGTTATTCTGAACAAACCATCCGTCAGTTAACTACAAATGCGGAACATACGTCCTTTCTAATCCACACTAACCGCGGCTGTCACTCGTGGCCTGCAACCATTGAATCTCCACCTAAGGTGAGAGCATTTTGTAAGCGGAAAATTCACCTCAGAATTATAGGAAGTGCATGGCTGGATTAAAGCGAACGCCAGTATACATCACGTCGCACTCATAGCTTGCGTTTCAGAACGCAGATAGTCACGTCCTCAGGTGTATACACTTCACAAATTTCAGTTCTTCAAACAATTCAACATAACCTGGTTGCCCTTAGTGATCATATGGCGTACAGCTGAGTTTTAGGCACGTCTTAGTAATTGCTGATTCAAATCAGTTGGACGATATTCCTACCTTTTAGAAGGGCAGTCAGAAACTGTGATAAATCACGTATTCGAGACAGCCGTTCGTGTGCAGCCCACTAAAAATTCGGGTCCATGGAACGAGGGAGCACGACTTCATCCTAACCAAAATGTCCAGATTAGTCTTGACGTCAAACGTCCGGCAGCTATCACTCAGGAGAATCATCTAAAACCGAAACGCCATGAGAACGTATTAGGTTTGGTGCAACACAATTTCATAGTGTCGGAACAACAGATCAGCTTGTTGACATCCATAAAAATGTATGTAACGCTAAATGAACAACTTATATCCACGGCTTCCTCGCTCCTGTTTGAAACAGAAATTTACAAACCGAGCTGAAACTTGTCTATCTATTGGGGATGATGTGCAGTTTATACCCGGGTACCTGTCGTCCGATGAGGAAGCCACTGGAGTAACGAACTAGTTCAGTCAACATCAAGTAGTTTCACTGGCGACCACACGGCCCGGATGTAATTCCAACAAATAAAGCAGTTGAAGCATTCTGTGGGTTTCATTAACACCAATTTCACTCCTTAGTTAGAGACTAACTTTTCCAATCGTGAGCTGTGTGTGATCATAAGTGAGTGATAATAACTATTATTTGACCTCCTGGGATCTACTCAAGCTTCTGAAAATATGGATAAGCTTTCTTCTAAGTGCTATTCTGTCTGATACGGTTGTCACGTGTTTCTTCACGGCAGTGGAAGTGGAACGAGCATTTAGCTATACATTTGATTGTATATCAAAAAGTGTGCTTGGCTACCACTAAACTAACTCCAATATTCACGTGACACATGTGAGTTAGGAGGAACTTCGGCGTTGTGGTTAGAAAATCATGGAGTCAGCGGTGTGTTATTGATAAACAGATTGGGAATAACACAACGTTACGAGCAAGTTGTAATACCCCACGTTTCAACCACCTTGGGTGGCCTTCGTCAAGTGTTGTAATCGATTTCGATTTCGATTACAACACTCCTGAGGAAGGCCACCCGAAGTGGTTGAAACGTAGAGTATTACAACTTGCTCGTAACGTTGTGTTATTCCTATGCTGTTTGTCAATAACGTGCTAAACATGACGCCCAAGCTGTTCAACTTTATTCGTACTAAATTTCAGCGGTGCGTTGTTTCCAGCTTTGTGAACCATTGATGTAAATGAACACGACAGGTAGTTTGCACGCAATTACACTTGATATCATGCACATGACCCTTGACCTAATTATTTTTAAGACAGCTGTATCTCTTCACATAGTGGAACGAAATGATCAAGGGACTAGTTTGTCAGCACTAGTCAAGTGATAACTCGGAATTTAACCAGTGGAGACACAACAGACAAAAATGTGAATGTCGAACATCAAGACTTGTATGACTTTCACCACAGATTAAACCCAGATGCTTATCTTTACACTGAGGTGCACTCAAAACACCACCACGTTGCAAGTTCTCAACCATTGAATGCCACCAACCTGATATGCGTGATTGCCGCGAAGGCTACACAGGCGGAATCAACAGGTTGTTAATCTCAAGAACAAACAAACGTGTGGCCAAGTGCGTTCTCAAACAGATCTCATAGCACAACTACAGCCTCAGATAGCAGTTAGCTCCCAGCTTTGTCGATCTCACGACTGCCAACTTGTCATAACATGCTGTTGACTTCGGCACTCACGAACACAATGCGCCACCATAGCTCACAGTTTTTAAAACATACCGAGGATGTCGAAGCAAACTGACGTGGAAGTATGCTGTATGTTAAAAAGCAACCACATGCTGACAGTAGAGCATCGTTGACCCAACCTCTTGTGTATCATTAAAATCAGGCAGTTTAAAATTAACTCCTTCGACCACGTTTCCCCCGTGAAGTAATACAGACATGGAAGTTACCCAGGTCATTAGTAATTCGATATTATGTGTCTACCAATGCATCTCGTTGTTAACTCATGTTCGTGAAACGTGCAGCATTGAGTGAGATTCCGTGTAAAAGGTTTAATGTAGAGTTTAAAAATGCGCCCGATAGCAATGAATAAGTTATCGTTCGTGATCTGGTTTGAAGCCACCTTTTTACTTAAGTCGTCCGTCTGTCTCACATTCACCCGTGTTTAGTGACCCTCTCACCATGGCCGACGATTCAGTGTCCTCGGGAACCTCTTGTTCCTTCTTCCCATTCCGCTTGTTTAACCATCAAATTTCTGATCACGCTCGTAGCAGTAGTCTATTTATCACCCCGGTAGAAATCATCTAGACGCTATTTCTCCACTGTTTCCCAGCCAGTTACTATGCGTTGTCAACATTCGTTGATCTAGTGGCCTAACTTCCACGACCGACTTCCATTGGACACTTCTACTGAAGGTCTTGCCTGACCCACGTTCCCGGTTCTCTTGCCCTTGCTGTTCCCCAGGATAAGCGCCGATTCCAGTGCGCTTCCTTGATAATTACGGATTGCTGGAGTGTAGTAAGGGGTTTGGCTGATATAATTTATACACCACTCACAAGTGATTGCCACTATCACACCCACATTGAAAAACAACACTGTGCTCGAGTTCCGCCCCCGTTACAGCTTGTCATTAGGGCATACCCTAGCCACGACCGGAACCAGAACTCCGACCACTTTTCCATGACCAATAATCACGAGCAACTGTGGCTGGGCATAAACATATGGTGATTCATTCCTGTCTGATGTCAAGGCGTTAGCGCCGTGGTTAACACGGTTGCCTCATGTAAGAGTGGCCTGAGTACAGGCCCCTGCTTTGGTAACAATGTGAACTACTGACGAGCTACAATAAAGACGAGTCTGCTGCTTTCATAGGAAGGAGCTGAACGAAAATTCTATGAGATTATGAGGGTTACCACGATCTGCGCGTGGTGTTCAATTTGTAATAACCATGTCCCAAACTGCTTGCCAGTAGTCAGAATTTCGCTCGACAAGTTAGTGACATCAATGATTTTTATTTGAGGCGTCATGGACTAGGTTTAAAAAGACAGTTACTGTGCTTTCTCCATGGGCGATCGGTCGAGCATAGTTCGATTCAAGATTACCGTAAAAACCTGACTCTAAACTGGATGGAATTTTGAGACCCGATTTGACTATGTGACATCCAACTTTCATCAGAATCCGACATTTTTCTCATTTTTACATCTACCAGATAAATTTGATGGAATGCATCGAATGAATTTAACAGATCATTTGCGTTTATTCACTGTCTGAAAACCAACGAATTCTCCTGAAGTGGTCTTCATTTTTGGACGTTGTTCTTCCGCCTAGTTGTAGTTTCTGTTCCACTAACCAAAAATCCCTATTTCGATTAAACGTATTGACGAGTTGTATCCGGATCGGTCAAACCTGAACATACCCAACGGTTTTGCGCGAATTGGCGCGCCTTTCATCTCAAGCCGACCCACAATCAGACGGGTGCATATTCGCGGCCACCCTCACCTGAGCGTTCTTGCACATAACCCATTTTTTCTGATTGCCTAAATTTCTCATTTGCTAAAGTTGTAACCAAATATGTGTTGCCAAACTTATGCAAACCGTAGTTTCTGAGAGAATAAAGTAACCTATAATCGATTCATTCACCAAAATGCTTAGCAAGATTGAAGAATTCCATGAGTTCTGCATCACTGATGCATCCTGACTGTGGTGTTATGTATTAAATTTATTGGTGTAGTTACCGCGTCTTCT
The DNA here is from genome assembly GCA_008508345.1 of Paragonimus westermani. Classification (NCBI taxonomy): domain Eukaryota; kingdom Metazoa; phylum Platyhelminthes; class Trematoda; order Plagiorchiida; family Troglotrematidae; genus Paragonimus; species Paragonimus westermani. Next base: position 212,553 of record QNGE01000001.1, on the reverse strand, counting down.
TTCTGAATAGTGTGACCATGGAAGCTTCTATAATAAATGAATGTTACTGAGATTTTAGATGTAGTGGTTCAAGCGGCAAATTCAAAGCCACTAACGTGGTCGTCGGCAAAATTACCTCCGAGGACCCTCCTTCGTAGGTCAAACTGTGATCGTGGCAAGTACATATACAACTAATGGAGCTTAGTATAAAACAAACACTAAACTATTGCCTAGTTTTTAACGAGCTGGCGGAAAAAAAGATGGAGTATGTCAGGAGTGTTCTACTTTTCTGACCCAAACTGGCCGACAGCACATCAGCTTTAATATATCCTCCGTTTTCAATTCAATTCCGGTGAGCTTGTGTAAAAATTCACTAGCTCAACCTGTTAATCGAGCGAACGGTTTATCTGCGATCCTAGCTGTGAAATTATGACCAAGAAACTAAGGAGCTACCGCGAATGAATTTTCAACATTATTTTTACTAATGTTCAAACCACACCAGATTGTTTGTTGAAAAACTGTCATAATATTCTATTCTAAATTACTCTGACTCAGCTGAATACAGTCCAGTAAATGTGATTGATGAAAATATATTGTATCTCATCTTGAGGCGTTCGGTCAAACTATACGCTGCTCAGAGGAAAATTTGGCTAGGATTTTGAATGTGTCGGTTCTATCACGCTAAATGTAATGTCTTTAGTACATGGGTTTACAAAGTTGTACCGGCCTGGAAATTTCACTGGCCTGCCTGCGGTATGATGTGTAAAATAGTTCCAAAACTCATAGTTGCATATTGTACCTAGGCTATTAAGAAGGCTCGCGTGATGTATGCTTTCCGATTGTTTGTCTGGATGTCATGTGACTGTGGCACGAACCCGAAGGACACATGTGTCACATGCTTCCGATTTACTCGCCTGCCGACGGCCGGCCTCTAGCCTCTCTAGCTAATTCGCGTGTAAATGCCTTTTACAGCGCTATCAGAGACCACCTGTACATTTCGTCGAAAAAGATTTGGTCTCCCTCCTCAACGGCCTTTTGCTTTTCGCGTCTGATGATTGTTTACCTGAGGAAAAAGTGACTTAGTGCGACGAGCACTAAAATGTTACCTTATGAGAAGTTTGGGCAGAGAGTGAGCTCTGACAGTAACAATCTTCAAATCTAGTGTGTCTTCATGAAAAGACCAGCTATAAATCCCACTTGAAAGAGGAAGTTTTTACACATGCGAGTGGTATTTAATTTTTAAGTTGACCATCACTCACAGTTGATCGCAGTCTTCGCATTCAGATAGACTTTGCAGCCAGCCTCGATTCGAAGAGAAACACTAGACTTAAGTTTCGCTCTCATTAGGGTTCATCAGTAGTGCATATCCGGCCATTCCAATCATGAAGCAGCCGTGTTAACCACTGCACCATTGACCTCACAGTAGGCACGGCCGAATTATCAAATCTGAACGCTCAACCACTCTCGCTTGTGAGCAATGATCCGGTTGCCCGATCGTCTCGAGAGGAGACACAGTTACTGCCTGTCAACTCCAATCGAATCGAGGCTGGCTGCAAAGTCTATCTGAATGCGAAGGCTCTGATCAAATGTGAGTGAGGGTCAACTTGAAAATAAACCAAATCCCCGACTACTCATTGGTATTTAATTTGTTATCCTGATTCCCAAAATCTGATTGGTTTTTCAATTCACTAATACGTGTTCTGTTTAATGACTTGTCTAAGCCCACTGTTTCAAGTGGCGATAAATGTAACGAACAGTAATCAATTGTAATAGATACGTACCACTCAAACAAAAATGTAGGCGTGTCCTTTATCTCAGTGATCGGTCAACACGAAACCGTCCACCGAATGATATTAATGAAGAAGTGATATTTGACGTACCTTGAGAGAACCGTATTCAAAACTTGTTTATTCAAAAGAGATGGTGACCAGCGCGATGTAACGTCAAACTGTATTGTGGAATCAAAAACTCAATCTTATTCATTACTGTTATAACTATTTCCTAGGGTTTATTCACTGAACTGCCCAATTACAGCTTATAAAAAGCACCCCGTTTACTGTCTCATCCTCTGCGCGAGATGAATAAGATGGATATTGTGCCGGTTTTACAAATGTTCAGACGGGCTGAATATTACTCAGATAAGAACGTAGCTAGGCTCTTACATATAACATTTTATTCATGCGAGATACGTCGTACACAGTAAGATGGTTTACAAGGTGGCCTCATGGGAACGGTGGCTGGAATTCCAGTTCTGGCAGATAAAAACCTAGAGCCTGGTAAGTCCTTTTACAAACGGGTAAGGAAAAACTCCATCTGAATGCAAAATAAGCGGACGTGCTGTAATGAGTTTGGTGTGAAGCAGCTTCATGAATGATGAAGATTGAGATGGTCGTAACTTGCACGCAAGCTGTTGCAAGGTAAATTAAGATCAGTCATTGTCAATCAGTCCGAAACGTCGATCGGCCGCTACGTTGAGTAATGCTTTTCTCTACAAATAGGGCTATTTTCAAACAAATTGCAACTGCTTAGTGCCGCTCTCAGTACGTCACTGAACCAATCCCAATCAGTGAATTTGGGGAACTACGATCGGTGAACGGGATGGGTTTCATTTCAGTAATCACACTTCACAAGATGGATCGAATCAGCCGCTTCACCTGATCAGCGTGTACAGCGGTAATGGAACACGGACTATAGCTCAGCATATTGACTGACCAAGGTCCCCGCTTCGAAAATGGAGTTTCGTGGCTGCCTGCAGCGCTTTGAAATCAAATCACACAACGCAATGGCATCCTCAACCAAACAGACTGACAAAACACAACTGCGCAATCAAAGAGTGGTCGGCTGCAAAAGGAAGGTTATCATTGATTCTGTTGACTCACCGTTGTTCTCCTTAAAATTATCGTTCCATTTACTGTCTGGGCGCTTGCTACACCTTCCATTTGACCAGGAGAATGGCTTATGGGGAGACAGACAAGTGAGCATGTGTTAATTAGCAAAATCCCGGAGATCGACCGACGAGAACCTGACAAGCGTAAAAGAGGTTTCTAGGGAGCAGTCGATAGCAAATTTATCGGATCGGTGTACCGCGTTTGAACCTGGTTCGAAGGTTAAGTACAAGGATCGGCGGAGTCTAGGTGCAATAGGACTCGGATCCAGAAAGTTTTTGGTAAGGTGGAAGGCACCGTATACTGTACAACTGTTAGGCCGAGTGTATTTGATTAAGAATGTGGGGAACAGCATCAAGTTCATGGAAGCCAGCTTTGTAGACAGTATGATACCCCGGTCAAAAGAGATCGCGCACCGGACGTATCGACATCATCAAAACCGGTACACAAATCGTCCATATGACGAAGAGAGCCCGAACGACTTTTGTTGCAACCGGAACAATCTTCGTTATGAGGAGGAGTGTATTAAGGATTAGTGATCGCATTACCTTACTCACGCTACCAGTCGGTAACGGGTATTAGCATGTATTCGGATAATGAAATAACGAGGAATATGAGAAGGAATATTGGAGTGCATTCTTCCATGAAACAGTTTAATTTCCATTTACGAAATGAGCATCAGTAGCTAAAATAATCGTGATGTTCTTGGATCATTTTCGCGGGCAAATGAGTATCTGTTCCTCGTTGTATTAAAGCGTATACGTCATATGCTGTTTTTGCGTTAAGATGACCAAATTAACATGGAGTCACACACGTTTCGAACAGTTGTTCCAGCTCTGCTGTTCCTCAGGGTCTGTAGCCAATTTTCCGTAAATCTGTGACGTTTGTTTCCATCATCCCTAATTCCGTTTTTCACAGACAATGACTTGTCGCTGCCGCTTCGTCTCTCTTTTCTTATGGGGAATTCCTGTGTCCAACTTCGACTGGGCGTATGTGGCGTTTTTTTTTCAATCACGATGCTGTAATGCCCTTGTCTTGGTGGTTCTCATGTAGCTAAAAAATGTAGACAAAAAACCTGTTTATATTATTTTGCCTTCCAAAGGCGATAGTAATGCTGAAAATGTAACCAGGAAGCTTAACGTACCACTTAACAAAACTTATCTTGCTGCTCAATTACGTGTTCGATTAACATCCACACCAGTTTTACATCCCCACTTGAGAGATACGTTGTCTGGACATGCTGCCACTTTTTGTGCTCACCTTTTCGTTTGTTTCTGTGGAACAACCTATATAGGCCGCACAACAAGGCGACTATATGAACGCATGTGACAGCACCGCCCGGCGTGGTTGGCTCGAGGATCAATAAAGATTGTTCATCAGCGGTCGCTGCTAACTTGGTGAAGTCGAATCATCTGATCAACCCCGCAGATTCGTTCAAGCCTATCTAACGAGTTGGTGGAGTGCAATCAAAGTGAGTCAAAGGTCGTTAACTAGCCATCGCAGAAGACAACGCAATCCGCTCGCACTCACCCACTTTATGCCCAGAAAAACATCTGGTCAAAATACTGAACATTCCGTGAACCTGTATCAACAGTCCGCATCGATCTGTCGCGTAGAAGTACCGACTTTTCTAAGACGTTCATGAACCAGTTTGCTGACACTACATAACTAAATTTCATGAGTTTGTCTAACTGATCATTAATGATCACAATCCTTCAGCCCACTGACATACTAGTCTCAGCGAACCCACATTAATGTGTTGTATTTGGCCAGATGATGGAGCACTAAAAACAGGCTTGCTTGCTTAACGTTTTTTTCGTGATCAACCTGGGCATATTCACGGTACTCAAACAAATTAAATACCCCACTGCAATGAAAAAACGCGATAAGTCTATTAAGTTCAGTACACGGATGACGGAAGCAAACGTGCCTGTTGTGTTTCTCGAACAATGTATCGAACGCTTAGAAGTACCGAAACGATACTAGATCATCTTCGGACAAAATCACATTAACATCAACGGGACTTTACTATAACGACTAGCTTTAAATGAGAAGCACACATGGACGAGCAGGCATGCAACTTGAACTAAAAGCAGGCTGTTTCCCCGAAGACATTGGTAGAGATGTCACCGAATGATGCAAACGAGATTGAGAGTTAGGGTTAACAGATCGTGGTCAAAAGACGAGAAAAGAAGACAGCAAGACTGAGAAATCAAATCAACCTGACCAAACTTAAGGCCGGATTTCCGAAGAATTCAGAACGGCGCGTGCATAATTTTTTCTCTTTGGTGTCGGATAAATTTGCTCCTGAAGTTTCATCATTAGGACGAACATCCTGCTGTTCTAAGGGTAAACTTAGACAGCTGGATATAGACAGTCAATTTGAAAACCTTTTTGACCAGTTGATCGATCTGACACTTTCACTGTTTATGAACGGTGAGATGCTGAAGGCAACCTTAGTTCGATCATGCTATCAGTACCTGACCAGGAGAACCATAAGTGAAAACATGCTCACGGGACAGCACCTAACCACACTGGAGTTACTGAAGCGAAATTAGAATATAATAATGCCCAGACATGACAAAGGTGCTGGGTGATGCTGACTATTTAGCTAAAGTGAATGCACTACTGAGAGATAAAACCAAGTTTCGTTCGCATAGAGACTGAAACGAACAAAACAGTGGCCATTGAGAAAGCCTTAAAGAAAACGTTGGGATGTATGAAACACAAAGGACTGGTTGATTCAACGACCTTCGAAAGCGTTAGGCCAGTAGGTAATGTAATTCTCAAGGTTTGTGAGGTAGCTAAAGTGCATAAAAAGGAGTGCTCCTACGGACGATTTTATGCATGTGTAATTCGCCGTATCATGCAACGACAAAGTGGCTAGCCGGATTGGTAAAGCGTTTTATCTCATTTCGTTTTACTCGAGCTTGTTCTGCTCTCTCTTCTACCCTGTGACAACTGCTCTCGTGTGTGATCTATAGTTCTGTTGATTCCGTTACCTGTCTTCCTTTGTTGGATGTTTTCGCTGGCTTAGCCAACGAAATGACAGTTCAGAAAGCGACCTGTACAGTTAATTAAACCACGCTCGTGTAGTCTCCGGTGAGTTTCTAGCTCGAGTCACGTTTGCTTGCAATTGTACATTCGTTAATGCAGCAAATTTGATGAGGTGTGTCGATTAACGTTGCTGAATCTGCATGACAACAGGACAAATTAACCAAGGTTGGTCTTTTCAATATCTTAGCTGGTCATACGTGTCAATATGCTTCGATTTTATATTAAATTGAAACTTGACTCGGACAAGCGGATGACTATTTATCATCAAACTTGCCGTCAGTCACGTTTGTAAATAAAACTAGCAAATGGAACTTGTTTGTGACTGTATGTCAGTCTAAGTGACAATTCACTTTATTACGGTGCAGTTACAATAACATGACACCTATATGTCCCATCATAAAGACTGATGGTTGCTAATCATGCTAGTTTAGACTGAAGAACCTTAGGAAGAAAAACTCTCAAAGAAGCAGAAATCACACACAGTCGCCAATTATCCACAGTTTGTTTATACTCTGACAAGCATGTTTCTCTTTTAGCAGACATTCACTCATTTATAATTATAACAGGCTTAGCCAGCCGTGTTAGTGAACAGTTACATGGAACGGTCTAGGACAAAAATCTGGTCAGGGAGATTGGAATTAGGCGGGCAAATTAGAGCCAAATGGGAGAGCTTGTGGACTCTTGTCTGCCAGTGTCTCTGCAAGATGTCATCTCGGATAGGGTTGTTACAGAGTTTTGCGTTTGATGTTAGAGCTTCTAATCAAACGGAATTCAACAGGTCGACACAAAATGGAAACTTCAAATGGCTTCAAGCCGACGATATTTGAGTTAGGAACACTTCAAGGCGGATCATCGTGCGCAAATAAAGTGTACGGCAGTCGCAAAGGAATCAACTAACAGCAGTGTACGTCCACAGTTATTACCAGCAAACTCCGTACAGGTTGTTTTCATGAGTACACTGCAAGAATTGGACGATTTCGTCAGGTGGTCAAAAAACTGATTGAGAACATTGCCAACAAACTCAGCCTTGAGAACCTCCGCAAAATTGAAATTTAACGGTCCACTTTCAGGAGACTTTACTAAGAAAGTGTTGAGCATTAGAAGATTGTGGAGATATTTTGAGTTTCTTCTCGTATATCCTCTAATACGATGGCCGCCAATTAGAACAAGCGTCAGTAGAGAAGAATTATTGCGACCATGCTAAGTAAGGTACTACCTGGAAATTGCATTGCTCATATATTCAGTTCGTGATTGTGAACCCCTCGAGGTTTGGGCTCGGAAACGCTATCCTGATTAAATGTCAAATATGACAACTTCGGCACAAACTGATAGAATAGAGAAGATAAGACGGAATAAAAACTAAAGGTTTCAGAATTTTCCACAGTATCCTGGTCGATGGGTCAGTGGATTGGTTGTCAAGGCTTTCAGGACGTATTTTCTCAAAGCAATCCGACGATATAGCCACCACTCACAAGCGGATGCGACTGAGTATATGTGTACCACAATTTGTTCATGAGGTCAACGAAGCAACTGACAACATACTTGCCCTATGAAAGAGTGGCTGGAGCTCTACTCCGGACAACAGTAAAAATCGAATCAGGTGCATCTTATTAAAAGCGCCTGCCAGGAACGTTTGTGGAAATGCAGCAGCTGTAACCAGTTGTGAATGTTGTTCAACTTACAATAACGAAACTTTCTAATTCCCATCAACAATAAAGCTAGAATACTATTTTATTAGTCCCAATTTTGCTTTTTTCATTCTCTTAATTAAGTGTGAACAAATAACGGAATTCCATTTAGTCAGCCTATCTACTGCCAGCAGATACCACGTCATCTAACCTTCATGAGTGAACCTCACACAAAGAGACTAACACAGTAATACATTTTCTAATAGAACCTACCGACTTTTGCATACATACGATTCTCAATGCGGATTATGTTGAAATATCAATTCTTCATTTCCAGAACACAATACATTTGGGAGATATTCATCAAAATTAGTAGTTCATGCACGGAATTATGGTAATTCTTCCGACTCAAATCGCAACTCCTCACTGATATTTATTAGGGAAACAGATAAGCAAAATATTTCGGAATGGAAAACTAAACGAAACACCAACACGTATGATAGTCTTTTCAAAAAAGATTACGGAAACAAGTGTTAATCGCCAAATTGTCACAACCACAGCAAGCAAGCAGTATCACTTGTGAACGTTGTGCATCACTAATTAGACAGAATAGAAGAATTCACAATGAAACTACAATTTATTCACTTGTGGAGAAAAGCTGGGCTCGGGATAGTTTATATTTTAATGAAAAGCTGCGTGAGAATCGTTTAATATTAAAGGAATATAACTGTGTTGACGAAGAAGAATGGACAGATCTTACATGACTTGATTTTCCACAGAAATAACTTTACAACAATAGAGTGAATTCAAAAAATGTTCAGTTATTAGTAAATCGGACTACACCTTTACGGGGAAGTGAGTGACGTTGCTAGAATGAGCCAGGGGCCCATTGCTCGAAGGTTTTCACATTTGGATAACACAAAATCTGGTGAACTGCACAGTGTTATCAGCTAGTTACGTCGCGTTTTTACTTGTTGCTTAATCATGATAGATAAGCCACGGGGAATTTCACAGCATCTTTTTGGACATATGGGTCAGCAAACAAAGCGGCCAATGAATGGGATGGAGCAAAATGAACATCAACAAACTGACAGCATATTAAATTAATCTCACATCAATATATAAGGAGGAAAGCACCAAATTACTGCGTTTGGTTTTAAATCATTCTGAAACTTTCGCCTCTTAGAGGCATTTTAAAATTGAAAACCCAGTGGTGGTTAAACCACACTTTTTTGTTTGAAGTTCGAAGCATCCTGCACATCTGACATTCATGCGAAATTAAAACTGACAGACCTAATAGTTCTTGACGTTTCTCCTTATATAAAACATTTATGATCGGTTTTATTCAAATATGGGCATGCCAGATAGAGGTAGTCTGAACGACAGAATGGTCAGCACACAGTTTTACTACTCCTGCCGTCACGAGACAGGCCCTTGGGACCGGTCGCAGATTAGGCAAGTGCTGATGATGAGAAGGGTTGCCATTTCAAGAGTCGTTCTAACTAACTCGTCCTCTTGGTGAAGTCCAACAAGGACAAACCATTCATGATCCATTGGAATGAAATAATCAACTGATACATTTGAGGACGTGGCGCATACTGTTAATCGGAGGTGGACATTGTCCGCCCATATTGATTAGGGTAGATAATTCACGCAGCAAGTAAATTATTTTCTGTAAACCGAACTCTGCTTCCAATTCATCGCAGTTTTTGTATTTCGGTAAACTGTTTAGCCATCCCTTTTCTGAACAGGACGCCACAGTCACCGCCAGCCTTTTACCGACAGGCATCCCTTTGTCGCACACAGTAATCGTCTGACATACGACGGAACGCCTGTCTCGTTTATTTCACTTGAATGATGCTGCTAGTTATATATACCTGTTTAAATTCTGTCGGATTTCCAACTTCAATATTTGACGGAGGGCACATACTTAGGATTCATCAACTGAATCGTTGTGTCCGAGTTAACCCGCGATAATTGATTAGCTATCATTGAATATGGGGTGCAGGCTGGCTCGACCATTCGAAGGGAGCCTAGGAGAAAATTGTTGAAGTTTTCAGAATGATCACCTATCTAAGTCATTAACACACTTCGTAGACGTAAATTGTATTGTGGTTTAACTCATCAGCCACATATTAGCGCTTTAAAAGTAGTGGTTGATGATTAGAAATCAAACGGGTCAGCCAATCGAAATCGATTTTCCAAATCCACCACAAACAAACCAAACAGCTGGTAATGTTCCTGAACTTGGCCCCAGTGAGTACCTATCACATGCAACCAAGTCACCCCGAGTTAGGGAATGTGAGAAGACTTACCAATCATTACTCCCGGGTTAATTTGTCATTTTAAATCCTCAGTAGTGATGTACTATATGGTAGCTACGATGGTACTTTACAGTCTGAACGTGAAACGTAGTGAACGGAAATCGAAATTTTGAAGGGGGTTATTAATTAACCATTCAGTGACCGTAGTTCTTTAAACACTGTTTGGCAAAAATCCTCGTGTTCTTTATTTTGTGGGTCTGTTTTACATTGTTCAAGCAGAAATTGGCGTAATGACTGCTTATTGATCGAGTGTATCTGGACTAATTGATAAAGTTCCACTGAATATTGACAGATATGTTATACATGGGCATATAGGAACCTGGCATACGTGTCCCCTTCCGTGAACTTGTGATAAACTGTAGTTTTAGACAGCTGCAATATCCAATTGATTCAGGAGACTGGTTCGGGCCGTGCTGTCTCTTATTTTGTAGTTTTAATTCGTTTCGGCTCATTAGACTCACAGAAAGCCGTTTGTGAGAAGACCAGGCAGGATTCTGAATTCCACCTGGTTCGAGACTCGGTTGCTCGTAATATTCCTTGGAACTGCCTTGTCCGAAAGGAAGTTTTGCGGAACTGCTTGAATCTGTTGAGATTATTCTATTTCTACTCCGAAAGCATGGTGGAGGTTTATTGATAACTGGCCCGGGCGTTTGTCCATTCTGGAAGATACGCTTGAAGGAGCGAATGAGCTTGGTGCTGAGGTTCTTCCTGACATGAGGTTGTCCGACATAGAGTATTCTAATAACATTGTCCAACCTAACCCTTTTGCCGAAGACGTACAGACCACATTGAACAAATGCTCGGCGTGGGTGGTTTGTATGGAATGTGCTTCTTGTCTTCAGAGTGCGAAATGTTGTTTCAAGATTGAGGCGCTTCCAACCCCACATGTCTTATTGCAGACAATCAGCTTGAGACCGCGGAAGCCTCTTCATAATCAGGTAGCACTATCTTGTCAGCTTACAATATTGCTGATGAAATATTAGTGAGAAAGGCAAGAGCACGAGTTGCCTCTGCCAAACTGTCATCTGTGGCGTCGAAAGCCGTTCACTAATCGCCGAAAGGATTGGTATATAATAAGTATGCGCTTTGTGTTCTGCTGTACTGTTCGGATGCGTGCCCTGTTCGCAACGTAGGCATCAACCACTTTGTGTCTGACCATCATCCTTTCCGCCAGTTTGCTAAAATCGAATAACTAGATCACGTAGGCGATACGGCCGTTGGCCAGCACGTATTCTGGAACATTCGGGATACGTGATCAACTGGTTAACTATTTGCGTTACAAAGCTCCCGATGATTCGTTCACTTGCTCCGCATGCCAGCTGGACGTTTACCTCACCCGGCAGTATATATTGATATCACCAACAGTTCGGTAAAATTGCGTGGTGGTCAAGCAACCAAGTGGCCGCGAAATGTAATGACTTCGACTGTTCCATTTATAAAATTGGATAGATATCACCTTCGAAAAATGCATTCAAATTCTCAATGTCTTCATGCCGTGGTTTGGTCCATGCCCATATATTGTCATTTTCGAGGGCTTGCTTGCGGTAATCTAGGGCGTTCGCCATAATCTGGATACAACGAATAGCAGTTATCACCGAAACCTCTCATCGCCTTTTCGTCTAACGTACATACTTCCCATTCCTGCTGAGAGAATTTTCAGCTGCATGCCATTCTGATATTCACACTGTTTATTGTCTTCATCAAGAGTCAATCCTCAGTCAAGTGTCTGGATTACATGTTTAAACGTTTCATCAAAGGTAGAGGGTTATTCTTGCAGCTGATCAAAGTACCGTCAAAATATGACTCAGACTGATCGTCTAAACCACGAAAGTTACCAAGTTGTCATTGATCTCGCAAGCTCATACGATCAGGTTATTTCGATGTACCTGTCTGTGCTCACTCATGTGCACCGTGATTCTACTGTGCTTTTGGGGTTAGCTCTCTGCCCAGCATTATCACGTCAAGGAAGTCAAACATTTTTTGCACAACTTATCTCGCGAGCATATTTCGCTGCATCTCCTCAGTCACATACTTCAGTCTGTGGGTTTATCTAGCAAAGTTCAATAGGCACTGTGAAGCTAACCAACAAAAACAACAACCACAGAAACACATGCACACACACATCCATGTACATCAGTTAGCAGGACAATCTGGTACTGACGAACAAGTCTTCCTGTACACAGAGGGGTAGCTTCCATTTACTAATTGCTACCACTTCTACGAACCGGGGAAGCCCTCGAGTTTTTGTTGCGTAACATCTGAACAGCTTTCTCCAGGTTTAATTGGGGTCGGCAAGTCCAAAGATGTCCAGCGATCGATGACACTGGTTCCTTGTGATTTGTCACACTCTCCATGAGCGTTTTGCGTGCCCAAAAGTGGAATGTGTTCGTTAACCCGATAACGTAAATGGTTCCCCAGTCTGCCTATGCAAGTGGCCCGGCACTTATGTGTGCATGTTTGTGTGGTTGTTGATTTTGTTGATTAGCTTCACAGTGTCTATTGAACTTTGCTAGATGAACCCACAGGCTGCAGTGTGTGCCTGATGAGATGCAGCGAAATATGCCCGAGAGATTCATTGTTAAAAAAACTGTTTCTGACTGTTTTGTTCAGATTTTTACAGGACAAGGTTGTCTTGATTATCTTGTCACTCACGTAACCCCGATATTCACGTTCAAGCAAACTTCTACGAAGTAAGACGATCGGTGCATGACTGGAAGTGAGGAATGCCAGATCCGATTTTGATGGTGGTTGGTGGGACGAATAACCGTCCGCTTCACAATCTCCAACGATTATAGTCTAATACTACTGTTCAAAAGAGACTGGCTAGAAAGTCTACATGAAAACAAAACATGCGATTAAATATGCGAAGTTCCGCCTGAAGTTAACCAACTCTTCGACTGCTTACCAATAGTTTTCTTGTCTAAGAATGGTCAAGGGTGAGAATGCCTTGTGTTCTATTATTGTCTAATCATGTGTGCGATGTCCAAATGCGACGTATGAAATACGATTTGCAGTAGAGGAAAAATGATAAATAGCATACGAAACTGAGTAGTTATTAATCATAAAGTACAACCACAACTATTTACAAACTGTCATGTCGTGTGAAAAAGCGTTGTAAAGTGTAGGAACCGACAATTTTCTCTTGGAACTATTCATCACACCACGTAACAGGCTCACTTTTTCAGCTTACATACTCAAGCTTTCCACATGTATTTTTTCCACCTGAAATTTTAGTCATGGTAATTGTTAATATTTCCATAAAATGATCGGATAACACGTTTGACCCGTGGTCTATTGACGACATCATATATCCAACCATCATGACTACCATCCGTGTGATATTCGTAAAAATTATAACTAAACATAAGGAAAATAACCAGAGGTAAGGCTGTGCGAACTTTTTGATACAGGTAGTGCTAGTGTTTTAGATGTACTCACATCGAATGTCAATTGTTCATCACAATATTACTTTGAACCAAAAACGCGGATGACAAGAGCTGTTTATTCAGAAAATCGATATAAGTCGTATGTGCTTCAAAACGACAACCAATAAACCCACCCATTTCCATGTAACCTTAGTCTCAGAACGTCTCGGTTGCAACAGTCGGTAATGCCCAGTTCGTGTATGTACCGATAAACATTTCGTGCCAACCTACACTCTAATGTTTTCCTTGCGTTTTTCTCTGGTTACTTCAATACCCAAATACTCGTTCACGCCTCACCGGTGGGAGTAGCATAGTGCGGTCACTCGTCCCCAAATCATTACCGCTTAGGACACGGTAGATGGTAGATAGGTTTCCGGCTATTTGCACTCCATTTGTAGTTGAGGAGATGAAAGATTTCAGTGTGAATGAATGGCCACAGATCTGTTGATTCAAGCGTGGGATTTGAAAAGAAAAGATCAGAACAGATCATTAATGCGATGCAATGTTTTCGGACAGTTCAGAACATGTAGATACATTAAGACTAGGGCTACACTACAGTTTAGTAAACCGTTTTATAGTTCATCTTATCAGTCACGGATGGTATATCGGGGACCAGAACGAAGGTTTCCTTAGTAGTGTCAAAGGAAGAAAATCTTGGGGACACCTAACGTGAATGGCGCAACGGACAAGTGACGGCCGTCATCAGGTACACACAGAGGTGTATCAGGATTTTAAGCGCTGTGTGTCGGTCGTTCTAAAGGTAAACACACAGGAACTTAGTATCTCATTCACGATGTTCGGTGTTGCGGTCATGAGTTTCCCGAAAAAAACTGATATATGTCTCACAGAATGTTCTGAGACTCAGAAAAATATGTGGTAGACAAAAGGAAACGTTTGCCAGAAAGGTTCTATCCACTAGAATGTTTGTCATTTGGAAACAGTAGGACGCGGTCTTCAAGTAAACCAGGAAATGCCGACAAGTTCCCTATATTCATCGACAATAATGTCAACATGAACCCACTCGAAACCGGTCTACGTCCTTGCCTTTCCGTAAATCGTGTGTGCTCCTACTCATCTCAACCCGTTCCATTCACATGCGTAACATAACTGGTGTGATGTGTATCAGAATCGTTAAAGCACCGAGTGTATCGACGTAGCATTACAGAGTTTGACTGCCCAGTTTCCTAGTGCATGTCTACGACAAACAATTACAACTAAGTATTGTAGACGAGGGCAAAAGTCCACAAGAACTAGAGTAAGGGATATGTGCATCAGCCGTACGCAGTGTAACCACGATGCCACCTTCGGATGGCCGGCTTTAACTGTGGGCCCATTCCATCAGATTCAGTCTTACAAAATACGTCCGCTTAAGTGCTCAAACAGGCAAAGTTAAGTGGTTTGGTGAATAATGTTCTGCATCCACTCCCACATGCAACTGGAATAGTTCAGACAGATATTTAATACCATAAGCTGCTGGTTCAGGCAACCAGTTTGGTGACTCAGACCGTGGTCATAAGTAGTGTTAATAGATTGCACGCTAGCACCGATAGGCCTTTTTGACTTTTTGACGCGTCTCATGTGGATTACTCTGTTTGTGTGTCTCACACATTAATTCGTTCTCACGTTACCTCACTAAGCGAAAATTTACAGTCCACACCATCTGACACCACCTCTGTCAGACTTCCTTATCAGTGTTGCCTGATTGCAGACGTCATTCTGTTGAGTTACAACCCAACAAAACATGTGAAAAAGGACCGTAACGATATTGACACCAAGAAGACTGAGCAGCGCATCATAAACTGGCCTGTCTGAATCAGGCTAGGACACTTTTTCGACGCCGGCCTGTCGTTCACATGCGATGTGTTTGAAACGACCAGCTGTGTTTACAAGTTTTAGCAGTGCAGAATGACTACCGCGTTAATTCGCATTAAAACTGAGAGAATTTCGGTAACTTTTACTCAATGCCCAGTCGGGTAACACGTCGACCCTACTGACGTGTTATTCTTTGGAGGTGTTCAATGTTTAGCGAAGAACATTCGGATTATTCATGAGCTAAAGTTTTACCATGTGCTGACGTTAACAGCATATGTGACCAGTTGATTAGCTTCTTCAAGCTGTGAGTGGGATGGGTCTAATAACAATTCATGCAAATTTCAGTTGGTAAATAGGGCGATAATTTTCAGACTACGTATAAAAATGTCTCATCGTCTTGTGCCGGAATTGTTAAGTTAAAACAGAATAATAAACGAAGTAGTCCACTACCCACAAAGACAGGTACAAGGTTGATAAAAATTGGAACTAAGGCGATAAGCATTGTGAAGTACGTCATCGATACTGAGAGAGATAAGAACACCTCTCCAAGAGACCTACAAAATAACACCACATAGTATGCCATTGGTATCGCCGTTTAATAACTGTACAACTTTGCTTGATCGATAAAAAGTCATGTTTCTCTTCATCTATGGAGAGACGAGGCATGAAGTTGCGCCATTAAAATGTGAAGAGAGTCAACCTATGTGGTTGCATTGGGTTAAAGACGGATGTAATATTTGTCGAAAAGGAGTAAGAGGTGAAGGTTCGGAAGTCTATACTTCAGTTTTCAACTGCCACAAATGATGTCCGTTCATATGCAACCGTTAAAAGTACCTCATAACTCTCTTTCTAAACAGCCGATCATTATTAAGTAATTCGGGCCATGTAGTGGTTACGCTTGTTGGTAGTTATGGTAGAAGTGATCATCGGTATTCATCTCCAGTCGCGACTTTTCGATAACTTCTCATACCTCTATCTTAGAGCCTGTCGAACTGAATGAAGTGCGTACCAAGTAGGGAGCTATAGACCAATGAACTTGCACCTTTCAGTAGTCAAGAAAGAATTACGTGACCTTTTTGATACATACATTGATGTCTTATTTGGTAACAGAATACGCCACGAAATCTTCAAATTACTATTGCAGTTAAACAGTGTCAAACACCGCAGGCTGGAATCTTTCAAAAACAGGGGAGAACTGAACCTTAGTTTTCGAAGCTGACTAGAGTTCTCTTTAACTTCTGTGTGTAAACTAGCACCCACCTCCCCATTAGTCAAACAAATACACATAGCCATATACACAATAGGTAGTATCACATACACATATACGAACGCAATGATACCCGAAACTAGAGAAGCAGAGGAAGTACACCGGCCTCAACCAGTCATTTTTAAGAAGTATGTTGCAGTTTTGATTGAGTCTTCTGTGCGTTATACAAAGAAAGATTTTTGGCTATTAGAGAATTGTTGACCAAGGAAAAACCCAACAGATGGCATGTTGAAGTTGTTTACAGTTAAATGCACATCGCAGAATAATTACGATGATCTTCATCGATTTTTGGGATAAAAGCTCTAGCCGTACTTTGAAACACTGAAATGTCTTGTCTACTCGATTTAACCGTTCATGGATAGCAAACGTGAAACAGTCCGTTTCTCTCTCGTTGACTACGGCAGTGCCCTTCAAATGAATCACTGTGAGATACTGTCTTTCATCTCAAACTGGACAATATTTAACCATTTCATAATGCTGTTGAACTGTTATTTTTGAAGTATGCTCAGTCTACAACCTCAAGTTTTTAAAAGCCTTTCAAGCTGGGCACTATTTTAGGTGCCCCACACGATGTCAGTCTTATCTATTTTAATATTGGAGGAATGCGGGGTAACAGTCTGAAGTTGTCATTACATGTTAACAAACTTCAATAAAAAGGATGCGATTATGTGTTTCGCGTAAGCCATCGCTTACAACCTCGTACTGAACCAGCCTTCTCTCTTCAGGAACACAAACGCTCATTTGTTTTAGCAAAAAAAATTTTCAAGTACTTTTACTAGAAGTCCGGCTGACGATTTTAAACGTTTATCTGATTCCATAGGAGGACAATTCTTTTTACAGTCTCATTGTATTCACCCTGTTTTAGCACATTGAAAGATATATGTCGCTTGACTACAAAGTTTTATCTAATTCCAATCATCCTCTCAATTCCGAGGGGTGTATACGAAAATATACAAATATTAGAACATTTTCCTTTGTAACTTCATTTAGTTTCAAATTTTTGCACGCGCATCCCTCGACTTGTTACTTCTGTTATCTCATATTTAACAAGGGATCATATTGCTCCTGAAAACTGTAAAATTCTTCAGGGTAAGTGTGAGCTAATGCTAGCTTTGATAAATAATTGGTAGGTTAAATTCTGCACGTTCATTTCTTACTAAAAATAAGACAGTTTCATGAACTGAGATCTCATTTAATTATTGACACCTCAATAATTCTAGTAAAGAAATTGCTTTATACTTTAGACTCAAGTGAACCAATGTTTATCATTCACACAACAACCTCTCCAGGAGAATTACTATCAAAAAATCATCGATAGAGATTTACGGTTAGGTTCCTTGCAGAAATTCTTTTTTTTACTACAAAATCTTACCAAACAATGGATGATAGAAGAACCGTAGATAACAGCATGGTGACAGATGGAATTGTAAGGTTGTCGTGGATCTTGAATTGTTTGATCTTTTTGTCAGAAGTATCGTAAAACAACACAGCCAAAGAACACCGTCGGGATCTTCAAACTAGGAGGATAAGATCATATATTATTGCGACAGAGTATGGAAACTAAGCATGAAACGTGAGTCACCCTGCTCTGGAAATACCATTAGCATCATGAATATGTTTCGATACAATTGCTACATACTGCTACAGACAGAGGGTTACGAAGGGCTTTGCATTCGGTTGCAGTTGGAGACTACCATCTAACTCGATTGGCAGTTGTTTCTCTTGAAAAAAGAATATGAAACATAACTGCATGTGGATTTGTTAAGAGATAGATGCGTTGGGTCAAGTGACCGCTCCAATAAAACTACCCTTCAGTGTGCAAGAGGGGGTCGACTCTGATTTTCAAACTATAACATTACCGCCTCCATGCTTTAGCAGTTTCTGATTGTGTAACGAAGTTGTGAGGTTCACGTGAAGCAAAAGTGGGGCTGTATAAACTCGGCATGATTCACTAACCTACATAGTGAATATTGATCTATAGTAAACAAGCTCTTGACAACTATCGTCCACATTTGCATCATTAGAGAATTCAACTTGCATGTACAGCATTTTTTTGCCCTCTGTGGCTGGTAGTCTTGAAGAGAACAGCACTTGCGTACCTTTGTGATAGCACCACCTAGTCGAAGTCGGGAAGTGGTCTATGACCAATGTTCAGATGTGGCTCTAGTTGATTAGCTTCGTGTGGTTTACTAAACCTGGTTGCTCGCTATCTAAAATGTGAAAATAGGTTTCCATTAACTTCACGACAGTCATTTTGCACAAACTTTGGGGAAAACAAGAAACTGATTGGAAATCGAACCAGTTGATTGAGGATGAAATTGTTGTCGAAACTAATATCACAAAACATGAAACGACTTGGGTGAAACGTAAGCTTGTTCACAAAAGTGGCTCAAAATATATGATGAATTCCAGAAGGCTTGAGTAGATGAGGCTCTCCAAGAGTAAAACCTCGAAAGTAGAAATTGACTAGTAATGCCGGATTATTTCGGACGGTGTTTTCTAAACTGGCAGTACTGTTATCCATAGAGATAATTCTCACTAGAAACAACTGCTGACGAAATGTTAGGGGACAACAATTTGTCAAGTCTGACAGTTCGTAAGCTTTGTTTCGTGCCGTACATTTTTGTCTAGTACACGTAGTTTTTAAGACGATTACGAATGTCATTAGTTGACAGGAAAGACAACTGAAAACGCTTAAATTGTTGCATTTAATTATACCGAAATTAATCAAATTCAATGTGCTGAGACATGGTGAAGCGTGGTGCCCAAAATAACAAATGACAGGTAAACTAACAACGGAAACCTGCATACATTCCAGACGGTTAATATTGAATTTATCATCCCAAGTCATGAACATCCAGATTACAGATATAGATGTATTGTTTCCGCTGGTGCAGACGTAACTGTAATTCTAAGTATACTGAAGTAGTGTGATTGTCAGAAAGCAGAAATGTTTTTGTGTTTGAACTGAAGGACACGGTCTGATTGCCTATGATGGGAGCTCCAGATTGCAAGGTATACCAGACCGAAAAAAGCAGTTGAAGCCAACTGAGTAATCAAACCTACACAAAAGCCACCTGCCTAAACTGCACTCACAAATTGTTGCTGCCAACTCTTCCAAGGAAGTGAGGATCTTATGCTCACAGTTTGACTAAAACAATCGCTGCATGCGGTTGAAGACTGGCTCGGTCGAGTACTAAGGGCAGCTGTGGGGCAGTTTGATAACGGAACTCAAGAGAAGATCAGCGCAGTTTCACAGGTCAGTGAGATCTACATGACACGAAAAGACAAGTAAGATGTCACGAACGTCTGATCCACAATCCTGACATGCAAGAACTGCCAGAATTGTCTCTCAAACTTTAGAGTTTAGATCGGCCAAACGGCATTCTGAAAATGTCACAGTTAACTTCTTCAAGAAATTGGGCAGTTGGTGCTGAGATCAACTGTCGGATGGACGAAATTATTATTGAAGTCGATTTCCTTAAATGTCCACCTGGACGAGAACACAGACAATCGTTGTATAACCGAAGTTTCAGACACGGTTAGGCTATTGTACAGCGTTATCATCATTTCGGGTTTCAGATCATAGTCATGGATAGTGCCAATTGGACTGTCGCCGGTCCAGAAACGGCTCACAGGTTCAAAGAATAACAAATAAGCAAAGAAGCAGATAAAGAAAGAAAAACAAAGAAGTTCAGCCGAAGAATCGTTTTTTCAAATTTGCGGATGCAGACTCACCATTGAATGCCATAAATTGCCATGTCAGGAATCATTCCCGACCATCGATGTGAAGCACCGAAAAATTTTCAGCCAGTAGGTGGAACCTGTCAGTCTCGCTTGGTGGAACGGCAAGAATTGTGTGACTCATGCTTACATCATTCTTTGACTGCATCGGTTATCGGTTATGAACTCTCACGTTTTGTAAATTACTGCAGACGTGCTGCCGCGTTACTCATGTGGTCAACCTGTTTGATGCTGGTTAACTGGCACAGCCAAGGGTGATGTCACCGTGAGTCTGTGTGTATCTCTCACACAGATTGGGAATGCTTTCTGTCCATACAGCGAAAGTGAACAGATACACTCATTGTACACCCTTTCTTCATGGGGAAAGCCCCAAATGATGAGGGTTTTCGAATGCGCTGCGTGTACAAACTGCGTGTCATACAGACCAGCCACATTATCTAATCTAATCGGCATGGTTTACATTTTCTCTGCCAGAGGGATGCTTAAAGCAGTGCCCTTCGCAGTCGATACCATGCAGCTCAGTGGGTGGAAACTCTACTTCGAGCTCCTGCAAGTCTCCAAGTGCTCCTTACAGAATATCCTACATAACATTTAAAAAGGAAGGAAAGATGAAACACTCCCCTTGACCTTCACTTGATGTGGAGGACGCTGAAGATATTTGCTCGAAAATGTTTGTTCAGAGTAGGTGGAAACTTCAGTAATTTGAAACATTTCAATGGGACTCCTAGTGAACAAAGACGGCATCAGATAATGAGTCCAGCAACTGGGACAAAAGTTGCCTTGTGGCCCAAAACTACCACTACGATTTGCTCAGAAAAAAAGTATCGTAGACCTAGCTATTATCACAAGTTAGAAATATGATTAGTTAAGCCGCGGCCAGACCGGAAACCTGTCTGTTCTGCTCGAATGCGGTTACCACTATGTTTGAGCTGCCGCTGTGTTGTGAAACACTTGGGAAGCCTGAGTAATACATAGAGAATCCTAATGCCTCGGTGATTGTTATATTGTGTCCTGATACCCATTAGAAAGTGGACGCGATTGTTAACAAGTACTTGGCTGATCCCGCAAACCAAACGGAGTGTCATTAGTTGAGACGGCAATCCCTTACTGTCACCTGTGAAGGCGCTTAAAAAGTCATTTAAGCCCTGTGGATTGATTAAAATTCAGTATTTTTTTCTTCACAAGCCACTTTGTTTTTCTCGACGGAGGATCGTCAGGAATGTTTAAACTAAGTTGTAGGGGGTCGACTGATTTCACCTGAAACGGGTAGATATGCTGTTCCATCAACCAGATCATTGGGATAAACCAATCGCTACATTTCTAGTAAAATTATCAGTACGAGCTCCTTAAATGGCCTAGTAAACTTGTCATACATGCACTCAATCTTAATGGAGTGAAGCAACCAGTAACTGATGTCGATGCGATGAATTTGGGTCTGTTGTTAGGTGGGAAGTCATCGTCGTTCGTTGTGAAACGCGCTGCTTTATATATGGAGTCTGTGAACAGCATATACTTGTAACGGAAGATTGCCAACATCAGCGTTTCTCACACGGATGAAAAACATGCCACCTAGTCGCTTCTCCACAGCAGTAAAACGAACCAGTTGTACAATCATGTCGCCAACACCCACACCTATGTCCAAGTGCTTAGTTTGACTCAGTAGATCGGAGTGCGTTCTTGTCAATATGAAATGCTAGCTGGTGCAGCATGTGCTGAAAGAGCAAACGAACAACGTATTTTTGCTCTGTGACGGCAAAATATGGCCTAAGTGTTATTTCTCGAAGCACACCAATGGCGATTCACTGGGGTTCCGATTGGACGTACTGGGCTCCATCTTGGATCTCGATGCAATTCCCATTCCAGCCTGGTCACAAGAATCGAATTCGTCATCACCTTTAGAAAGGACTAGTGAACTACAACCCTATCCAGGGTCGAACACATTTGCAGAACAAAGTTAGAATCGTACAAACGCGTTCCGGAGGCACATAAAAATATCACAAGAGCAGCTAGTTGACTTAATGGTTGATGAACGGAGACGTTCAAAAAGTCAATATCTGCTGGCTGTTTTGACCTGAAGGTAGGGAAACCAGGAGCAGAAGGGGGAGGAAAATTGAGTGGGTTGGTTCATCAGTACACCGATACCTTCTGATGTTTCTGTATGTCGCAGCTGGAGGACTACTCGAATCTGTTCTGTTCGGAGGCGTAGTGGCTAAGACAGTTATGTCTGACTCTGTTTACCGCTGCACACAGTGGGTTTATTCGTGTTTATATCAGCCTTCAGAATGCTGTCCAACGTGTTACGTTTGAATCGAATAATATGCCGGTAATCGTGATCAACTGCTGTGTGATCATTGTGCTGCTCCATATGTGGGTGCTCTTTCTATCTTCCTTCTCTTATATTTGAAGAATGCGCTATCAGAGCTACGAAGTAGTTTTACTGTATGCCACTCTATAAGCACTACTGCACCTTTGCTAGTGCGACATATATAACTGTGAATATAACTGCTTGTAGTCCGGTTGCTTCCTTGAGTCTCTCTGACTTGTTCGAATCTGAAAGGACCAAAGTTACAGTCACCGTGTCCTTCTGGATAAATGAATCGTGCAAGCACGACCACGACTTCTAGCTAGCAGAACAGGCCAAGCTAATTTATTAGCAGTGTCCCGACGCGAAGCTCACTTACAACTTCATACATGCTCAACTTCTGAGAACTTTTGAAAATACCTAGAAAAATTTTGTGAAAACTGGATACCCACTACAACTTTCATTGTTTATGGGCATACTAATGATCTGTTTGAAAACGGGCTTAGTTAGAACACAGTTCTGAGCGAGTGGTTAAGATACGCATCTAACTTCTGTCGGATAGCTGCAGTGTGATAGGTCTTCGCCTCACTCATATAATTTCCCAATGGTCCATCCAGTGTGGCCACAATTAATTTTGCGCCTACAACAATATCTACTTCATTCTCTTACACTCCACGTCAGCTGTCTCAAATGGGCGCATAAACGGCAAGCTGACATAACTGACAAGGGCGTGATCCTTTGAAACGGAAGATGAGGGCGCTGGGGGCCGAAGACCATAATATGTTGGGATTGTCTTTGGTTTGAAATTCAGTATAAACCAAATGTTCTTAGTTTGGCTGATTTCAAGAATTTGGGTTGCCACTGAGTGGTTCCATTAAAGAGTCAAGAGGTGAAGATTTGTTGAGATACATATCTGTGTTAATAGTTAAGGGTTGCATGTATTCACATCGTTAGCCGTTAATATTTGTACGGCAGAGTGTTTATACATGGTCAAGGACAGTAGCTTTCGGTAAGTTTATACCGTGGCCGGTTCTGCAACTTCCAGCGTCATGTCTATCCCACCCTACAATAATTTTTGCTGACCGACTGAAACTTTGAAAATGGTTTCACAGCAAACTTGAAGAGTGAGCATCGGCATGTTAATCAGCTTCTTTTTCCCTGGTCAATAAATAAAGCTTGCGGTTCACAGTTGAATTTACTGCCTCAGTAACTGGCTGCTGGTATTTGATAACCTTGTTATTTGAATAAGAGATCATTACGTCGAGAATAGTAGCCAACACCAATGCCGGAGTGACTTGCGTCCTTGATGGCTCCAATTAATCGAATGTTTCCAGTTGCTACAGTCTCATTTCAGGTAAATCCTCGGCATAATAGCAGTCGTTTCCTATACTTACCCGAGATTTTTGGGCTGGGTGATCTTTATTGCAGAACAAATGTCTGGTCTGTTACGATAACTCATTTAGGCACCCCTGAATTTTATGCACTATATTCCTGTGTCCGTAAGGAGCTTAACGTACGGTTTTGTCAGCACGTCGAAAATTCTCATGGGAATAAACGTCTGTCGCTTTAGGTTTTGAGACAATTAATCGTATATGTCGATTTCCGAATGGTATGAAAGTCCGGTGTTGTAACTGTCGTCAGATTAGTTTGCGACAGTCCATCAAGTCTCAGTTGAATCAAGGACACTTCAGCTGACAGCGTCCGGGAGCCAAAAGTCGCACGCGGTCACGTCCACTTTTGAACACTCGTTGTGCGTTCAGATTGATGGTACCCTGTGTTCAAATTTGAAAATTATTACAACCAAGTACTACGTATGATTCGAGTGCAGTCGATGCAAGCCATATTAACGGGAAATTCTAAATATCAAATGCAAACGTCTATAGTGACGAATACTAGAAATGTCGTGAACAGCTGTACTTAAATCACAACTAAAATTACATCCGGCTGGCATTTTGTTGGGTTGACAGCCAACGAACATGATGAAAAGTCTGACCGTAAGAAGTCATTTTAAACCTAAATATGTGTTGTCCATTAGAAGCCGTTATCCGAGTAAAGTGATGATTCACTGAAAGGGACACAATGGTTACGTTACTTCAATCTCATAGAACTAACATGATTATTGTATTCCTGGAAAAGTCCGTATTTTTTATTGCTGTGCACAGCTAGAAGCAAAAGTATCGTAAAATGGCGAATTTCCACGATTAACGTTCTGCGTACGCTGACGGCTATCGGGTTAATTTTAGGCGAGACTAATCACAGAGGAAGGGATGACATTTAACGAGAGTGCAACGTGTACACGTGGGTAATATCTCCGATAAAAGTGGATAACATACCCAGTGCATATTGACAGTCATATCAGCACTCGTTGATGAATTTGGGGTCTAGTTAGTTTAATGCGAACTCTCAGCTGTTCAGCATGGTGCAAAGTGTATCCAATTAAGGACGAGCGGTATAAACGAGTTAGTTGCGTCAAATAACGATTTCACACTGAAATCGGAGTCAAAACTTTAGTAACTCATATGCCAGTGAAAGAGAGGTAAAGTAAAGCCTTCAGTACGTCATGCGTAAACAATAACTTTAACCCACTAAAATGTGTTTACCACAAGCCTTGCCTCCAGGATTTGGACAGGCCACAGTAACTATACTAAGACAGCCTTGGATTTCACTCACGTGGC
This sequence comes from Paragonimus westermani, assembly GCA_008508345.1. Lineage (NCBI taxonomy): Eukaryota > Metazoa > Platyhelminthes > Trematoda > Plagiorchiida > Troglotrematidae > Paragonimus > Paragonimus westermani. The sequence goes on along the minus strand of QNGE01000001.1, from coordinate 187,455 downwards.
TTGCGTATATTCGGATATTTAGTTTCTTCAATGGTATATTCAGAACATATAACTATCTGAACTTAACATGTGTGCTCAGCAGACAACATAAAACTCAGTTGTCGGCTTTACGGTTGAAACGCAGAAAAGATTTTTGCAAAAGTTTCTCCATTGGAAAAGGTTAGATGACTAACCACAATTTGCCACTTTATACGTTGCATCGAATTGCGTATAGTCGGGGTACCAAGCATTCTGTCATCCAAACAGATGTGCGGTTGATGTCAAAATACTTTGAACATGTAGCATATGATTTACGTCTAGACAGTGGCCGATGAATCTGGGTTGTAATGTTTACGGAAGGGAGTTCGTAACTCACCTGATGGCTAAAGTTTGTGAATGCAGAACCCAATAACTTTTCACTCTTATCTCACATTTACCGTAACCACCCTCAACGTGTAATCTTTAAGATGTATTACGTACGAATGTCAGGTTAAAATCTATGCTGCCTGCCACACCTGAAGGCAAATCTGCGGAACTTGTGACTATCACCTTTGCAAGAAATATTTTTTTCCACAGTTCAAGCGTATAGACAGTTTGGCCCGGTTGAGACCCCTTCTGATAGACGGGTTATTTTGTTTCGGAAAATTGAAGATTGTGGCGATGACCAATCGACGAAAATGTTATTTTATTGTCGCATGGTAGGGTTACAGAACTCACAGTTAAAGGATATCACGAGTAAGATGATCCCGTAGATGCCATATATGCACTTTTAACTATTCAGACAGAATTTCGGGTGTTAAAGTGGATGGTGAGTGTCTAGCGCGTGGGCAGTTAGTACTATTGCTCCAGATTACCTTTTTTTCTAAAATTTGTGAGAGGCTAATCGCTCCACTAGCAACACTCAGAGTGACTAGTGTTGATTGTCCATTATGATACACCGATTTAAACTACCTTGGTCTGTCCAGTTGGGAAGTATATAGAAGCGAACACAAGTGGTTTTCTGGTTACACGCATTTGGATTTGTGCTATCCACTTACTTGGTGCGTTCTTCACGGCATTTATGAAATTTGTTGGTAGACTGCTTGCTGCGAATGCCACACAATGTTAATACTGGCAGCATTATCATGACAAATAGTCTCTAACCCATTTCGAATTACTTGCCGATTGTTGCCTGTCATTTTTAGGAACCACTTGGTTGGAACAACCTCGAGGATTGTACAGTGCGTCTTAAGCCATAATCGATTCGGATGAGAATTATATATGGAATCATGCAATGTGATATCAAGTTATCGTTTGGGGAAACGTTGTTCAAGATGAATATGCCTGGAGGGAAAATGAATTAGAATCGGTTCGCCAATTTTCGTCAGAAAAGCTAAAAAGTACTGCATAATTAAGCTTTCTACTCATCCTCAAATCTAAAGATTAAATGAAAATATATTTGATGGTTTTTATTTCAGGCGCTAAGTCACCAGTAATGGTGGAAATGTATGTTTGTGACCATCTGCAAGTCATATTCATAGTAGGTACTACAATGCACAACTGTATCGATAAAAATCGGAAAGTACCGATTATATTAACGCAGTGAAGCAACACACAAGATTAAGTCGTAGACAGTCAACAAGATTGAGCAGAATCACAGTTTTATTCACCTATCTGTTAGGCTGCGGGAGTGAGTTGAGGATGCAATCAAGGCAGCTGTAACGTAGACTGACTCACACATCTGTGCAACTCAAGTACAACTTCAAAGCCCATATGGGGATCAGCTATGGCCTGAGAATAGCGTGGCATGTTTCACGTCGATCATGTTCTATCTGGGAAGTAGTTATGCCAGCAAAGCAACCAAAGTTTTCTGCTAATTGGGGGAGGCATGCTAAGGGATGAGCGTTTGTGTGGTGGATTCCGGAAGTTTAGAATAGCCCTGACCGCTGAGGTCTATAGTTTGTTGAGAGTTGGTTTGCTGTTATGTGAACTGTTTGCAGTGGGTTTCCCTCACGACTTTCGTTTGCACTCCTTCAGAGTTGTTCAACAAGAGGCATGTCTACATTTGACACAGAAAACAAACGTGTTAGTTTCCCTCCAACGGGGTTGCACATATTGAAGTAACAACTGCAGATTGTGACCAAGATATTTACTTTCACTTCCATGCTACAGAAAACATGTAGAACTTCCGCTATACATCATTAGGATATCAAGACCTCACTTATTTGTAGAGAAGATTAGTGTTATCTAAAAGTTAGTGTTTGACCAAATTTTGAGGGCAGTGTGGATGGCTCCACGCTTCGTATATCCTCAACTTCAATTAGTCACCTATGAAACTTGGACTATATCGTAAGCCGCCACGTAGAGTTGTTGCAATATCCGAACAGCCTACAGTTCTTCAGGTATTGGCTTACCTGAACTGGTGAATGCCCGTTAAAAGAATAGCAAAAACGGGAGAAGAGAAACGCAAGATTGATCTATGTAGAACGCTGTCATTATATGGAACGACGTCGCAAATTATTAATTCATTCCGATACTGGACCTACATCAGCTTGTGATTGCCGAACCCAAAATATTCTCGAGACCACCGTTTTGGGTGTTATCAAAGCTCTTCAGTAAAGTTGTCAATGCTTGGTCGGCTTGTACAGTAAACATTTGGATGTCACTTCGAAGCACGCAAATTTTGTGCTTTGTTAATTTTCGCAGATTAAAGCTAGCGTGAACCGATGGTTAGCCAATCAGTCAACAGTTAATTCCCAACTTTTCAGAATCCACCAATCGTTCCTCGACAAAGCGTTGTAGTGCATAGGCACAAACATGGATTCACGTAAATCACAGTACCATTTTCATAATCCAGTTCAGACAAACAATTCCCGCTTTCCTAATGGATAAGTGACCGCAAACACTGTCCGCCAGTGTAATTAAGGACTACACAAGTATCCATGCATGTTTGTGGAACAAATGTCGTCGAACATACATAACATCAACACGCATTCACGTTTACTCAGGTGAAATCGTGAACCCACCTTGAAAGTAACACACTCGCCTACTGTGCCTGGGCGACTTTTGGAACTATGATCAAACTGAACCGAGGTGAACCACCTCCGAAAATTTCAGTGGACCACGACCCAATTCAACACTGTTCAATCTAGAACATTTTAAACACAAAGTGAGTTGTTAGTTTCAACCAAATATAAGCTATAACAACTTCTGAATCACTTCCGTTTCCTTGCGCCGGTAAATTTTAATGATTTTTCTCCCGTATCTGTGAATATTGAAGCTAAATATTCTTATGATCAACAGCAAATGGTTAACATGTCTATATCCGAATACGTGACAGGATTTTGAAAACGCTGACGTGAGTAGATTGTGTGCAAAGTCCGATGAATGTAAACATTTAACCGTTGTTTGTGTGTCTGCGATGTGATGTAATCTGGTAGGTTTATTCGATTCTGCTTTTTTCCATACACCACCTTTGCTCAAAGTACAGGCTACTACTTCCTTTCTCGTGTAGCTGACGGCAAAAACGTACTTGTCATTAGGAACAGAAATTCACTAGTGCTTTCAAAATGCAAAATTGGTTCCTTCCTGAATGATTTTAACAGAACAGCTAGAAGAACAGTTTCTGCATAATTCACTTCTTGGGTACATTTTGCAGTACCTCAGCAAGTACTTAATGCAGTTTGCGGAATTATACAGTAAATTTCAGTGGGAATTTTGAAGCCAAACGGCGGAACCAACAATCACACAAACACTCGCACACACACTTCAATTTACATCAGTTACCAGAACAACCTCTTGATGGTGAGCACGTCTTTCTGATATCAGAGGGATGGCTTCCATTTGGTAATTGCTACCGCCCTTTTGAACCGGGAAAGCTCTCAATTTGTGCTGCTTAACATCCGAAATGCCTTCTTTAGGTTCAGGTGCGGTGACCCCTTTTGACTTGTCACGTTCTGACTTGTGTTCGAAATTATGGTATTCGCGATTGTTTTGCGAACCCGAAGTTGAATGTGTTCGCTAACCCAAATAAGTAACTGCTGCTCCGTTCTGCTTAGGTAATTGGCTGGGCACTCGCACAATAATACGTATATGTTGTCAGATTTGGTATTATGCGGTAGCGGTTTCTTCATCACTGGTGTTGTGATTCGGGTGGTGGTGAACAGCGTTTCCAGTTGGGCTGCACATAGAGTGCATCCCGTAGTCGCCGTGAGACAGTCTATCAAAGATGTAGGAACGTCATCATCCTTGTAAGGCATGAACAGTCAGACACTGGGAGCAGTTAAAGCCATGGCAGCAGCTGGATTTTGTTTGTTGAATTTCTTCAGAAATGCCGCTCAGTGTTCATTTTCTTTGAGCGTGCTTCTCAATCTGATGAGATGCGGCTCAAACGATAAATTTTACGAAAAATCGTTTCTGAGTTCTCTGTTCGAATATTTTACGAGAACAGTTGTTTTGCTTTTCTAGAGACTCGGCTTCAGATGTCTGTAGTGAAGTAGCTTCATGGTGTTGTAAAACTGAAATGCAATTTCGCTAACCAGCGCGTCCGATTGACATCTCATGGTCAATATCTCCAACTGAATTCATTTTGACCGAATTCGAACTCGTAACAGAAACTTCATATACGTGTGCACCCTGTGCCGGATAAGTGGAGGTGACAACCAAATTGAGGTATGCACCTGATCTGTTGTGTTCTGAAATGTATCATAGGATTCAAGGGTTAGATTGATGTTAGGATCAGTGAAGCCTGAAATTAATCAAAGTGAATGTATTACTGAAGAATTACTCGACTAAGTTACCGATCCACAAATGAATTGTGGGAATCGTTTAATTTAGCCGGATTTGAACCGAACGTAGGATCCACAAACTACTTAACGACTTATGAGGCTTCGTGCAATCTCTTCGTTAGTCCTTAATACTTTTGGTTTGGTGTTCGGGAAATTAATTTCTACCTATCGTGCACTTCTTATCTATTTATTTGGGTTTCCCGGAGGAAATTCTTATAACGAAAAATATTATCAATTAGTATTTATCAACAGAAACTTCATCGTGAGCGTACTGGATGTGAAGAAAATGTGCATGTTGCTTATGTGCTTCGAAACCGCGTGTACACCATTCATACATTGTTGTGCAATTTCCTGACCACACTTGATTTTCGAAGTAAAAAATGGATAACTTCCAATCGAATAGATAAAGTTGCTGCTTGAGAGAACGTACGAAGCAATCATACACAAGGTGACAATCTTGTGTGACGGGTAATTGATTATCGACCACTCGTGAAATAGCATATCTGCCTCGAGGTCTTTAATAGTTTATCCTGCCGAGCTTTGTGATTAAGTTGATTGAAGCACGGCGAAGTAAGAATCGTTTCCGCGTGAGTTAGTCGGGTATAAAATGTTACAAATGAAGCGAATAAACAAGGCGAATTAGCTTAAAAACTGACACGGAACGTGGGATTAGTTGTTTAACAACAGGGTGATTAGACATCGAGTTTATAGTCTGTTTTGTATGAAGGGTTGAGTTTGTAAATAACAGTTTTTTGATGTAAACCGAAAAGCACAAAGAAATCCAACACGCCTACCAATGTTTCAGTTTGTCTACCCAATTTCCGTATTACCCGATTAACAAGTCAACATCAATTAGTGTTAGGTACATAGATGTATATATAACGTCGCTCTATTGTGATTCCTACTTCATATCTCAGTTTATGTCATAATAGCTTGCGCTACCGCCGGTTCCGAATAGGTTTTCTTAATTTTGCCTGCACATATTCTAAAAAACAATTACATTACAATCACATTCTCTCATCCAGTTTATACCACATTCCCATATAATGGAGTACGTAAAGCACATGACGTTTTACTGATCAGTATTAACAAGAACAGCTGAAGAAAATGTGAGGAGTTGATGCAGGTATCAGAATGTGGAAATTATAATCGAAAGGTTAGACAAAATATTGACGGAAACCGAAGAAGGTTACCAGAAAGTCGTCAGAACCGAAAAAATGACAAGTTGCTAAGGTCATCAGAGAGAGATCGACAAATTCAAGAAAACAAGCTGGATTGAAGATCAAGATGAAAAATTCCACAACACAAACATGTCGAGAAATGTTAGGTAACCAAAAAATTGCAGTTCTCGGAGTTCACAGAATGGAGATGCGCTTGAAAGAAAGGGAGGAAGTGTAGAAGCCTGTTGAATGCATCTTTTTCTAAACTAAAAACCCCAGTACATGTGAAATAGGACCCAGACTACAACAAACTAGCGGTTTAGAATAAATGAATATGACTTTTACGTGGTTGTAGATAAATCCCCTGTGTTGTTTTATCGAAGCCTGTAATTCGTGGCGCATAGTTGGCTTTGGCTTTTCAATTTCGTTGACTGATAATTTCAATGGATTTTTATTACACTGTTAGTTCACCTCTAGTCAGTCCAACAGCCAAGGTGACCACTATGCATCATCGCTAGGTTTACTGTCAATAATTTTGTTTGAGTTAATTTGGTCAACATGAGGGTAGGTGTAAACAGATGTTGACGCAAAGATATTGGCTGAAGACGGTTAGTGAGGTTATATGTCAAAATCACAATGATCGGATGGGTTCCACTGAAACAAAGTAAGCCCGAACTTTAGAGTACAAGCATGTTCTACAAAATAGAGCGTAAGCTACTAAACTGTTCGGATTTGTTTCACATGTTAAGATGATTTTCACTAAAGTGATGAAGTAAGGAACGAAGCACAGTGCAATTTGCTTAAAATCTACTGGGAAATATACAACATTCCATTTGTCAGTGTCAAATTAACCGAGGAGTTTGAGGCGGGGGAAACATTCAGTTTTTACCCTTAGACATCACTAGTTCGGCTCAAACAAAGAAATCGATCAACTTAATCAGTGACTGTGTTTATCGCAAAAAACACTCGGTGACACTCAATAACTCCTTGGTTTTTAAATCGTTGTGGCTTAACCAAGTATTTACTTAACCCTCGGAGCCCTGTTTGCAAAATCTATGCAGAACTGTGGACAAATACAGCGTGAAGCACTGGGACATGCGTCTTGGCTCGATAGGCTAATTTGGGCGGCTAACTCAGTAGCATTGTCTCTAGTTGATCGCGTACAAAAACACTTCGGTTCGTTTGGGAGGCAGGTGGCTATCAGACAGGCTTAAAACAACCAGGCTTCATTATCACAGTGTATCTGTGATTCCAGGCTGTCGGCAGAATTGTTTAATTTAACCATAAAGGTAGTTGCACAGGTTTTTAATTTACCACCTAATTTTGTCAAAGTGGAAGTATGTATACTGATTTCAAAGTCGCGCTATCCGCGAAGTATGAAAAACGCAAAATTTGAAAGCGAATTCAAAAATCACTGAGGCCAAATAAGGTTCAACTCACACAATGGATAGATGATCTTTAGTTATTGAATACCAAATGTTACCAGACATATTGCAATCTTGCACTGAGACAAAAGTGCTTTGGGCTATGAAGCCTATGGGTTAATCAACATCATTTGAAAGAACGTAAACAGTCAACAAAATAAAACGGTTCATTTTGAGAAGTTGAATATCATGCCTGCAGACCAGACCAAGTTTAATAGAATTGCCACAGAAAAATCGAACGTACTAAACACCAGTATACTAGATGTTTCAAATTATCGGATAACGAAGATCTGATAATTATGAGTACTAAACAATAATGGCTTATATCTACGAACTGTCAAAGGTCCACAAGCGTCTTGAGCCAATTTGTACATTTCTTCATATGGCAAAACTAAATGTCCACTACACCGTGAAGTGACTAGTGAAATAGCCTGAACATGTTCCAATCATTATTGATAAGCTCACTCTACGTGTTATGTTTGAGTTGGCCGAATGCATACATGGCAGTGATATGAATTTAAATAACCCGCATTCGTTGGACCTGATGTTAGTACTCACTCACTTATCGTTGCCAGAAACAATTATTTCTGAGTACAATTATGTCGCAAGAGAACTCACAATTTTCTCGTTATTGTTTCTGGTATTTTGCTCCACAATGAGCACTACCGCTCACGGTGGATTTGAACGGAACGTGGCTAATTGTAAAAACTGAGTGTTACGTTACTGAAATTAAACGGCTGGAAAAGGTGGAACGGCAAAAAATTCAGATCAACAACAGCAGGACACTATGGTTTTGTTGTTGGCCCCATGGAAGAATCTGCCTTATAAACAATTGTTTCAGTTCGATTTCGGCTGATCATGACTGCCTCTGTATAACAGGGGTACCTTGGGTCAGCAAAGTATAACATAATTCCATATACTAACTAATCATCAGACCATTCACCTGGCGTACACCCAGAGTAAATACCTGAAGACATATGGAAAACGTTTGACTACAATTTAGCAAACAACTCTATTCAAGCAACAAGAACGGAAGGGCTGTGTTGTGCTAATATTTCAGTTTTTCTCCTGATCTAACTAATCGCTTATATATAGCGCACATAGTCGTTTTATAACACTGGGTCATAACAATGTGACGCCTTAAGCATCTACTCGTCCTAGAAATAAAACCACTATGGGTTCTACCTACATAGACTTCTGAACAGTTACACAAACCTAAACTCAGTGTGAAATGGCACCAGTTGAGTGTTCTACCTTGAATAACAGTACCAGCAGTCTGTGGAGTTAGCCCATGGTCAACATTCCCGTTCAGTACTACGTTCGCGGTCGTTATTTTGACGATGACTTGATATTCTTCAGTTTTCCAAGTGGGATATCTCGCAATTCGTCCGGCCGTGTGTGAACATGAAACTGAAAGCAGAAATAATGTGGCAAATTTTTATACGGTAAATTTGAACATAAAACTACGCCAGTCTGTCGGTCTTCTGATTGGGTGTGATTGCTGTAATTGTGTTACTTTCTCAACATTTGACTGAAGTCGCTAAAGCAACGTTCGAGGCAATATTTCTGAAAATTGCGGTACCAACAGGCCACCCATATCAACCTTCTAGTTCCTGACATTAAACCTCACCCCATATAGGTGACGACATCAGTCATTCCGTTGAAGGCTGCTCCAGAGTGTTCAGATGGCCTGTCTCCCGATATTTTGGCTATGTGAGATGCTACACTTTGTACACCGCAAACCATAAGTTGCCTAGACGTTATAAATAAGCGACCACACTTTTTCCAACCATCTGTGTCACCTTCCCAAGCAATTCGACTAGAAATTTCAGATGTACTAAAACATCATCGGGATGTTAGAAAAAATTAAGATAATGGCTCATTTTGGATAAAATTCGCGGTAAAAGTTCACTTTACTTCAAAAGGTTCAAGACCTGGAAATCACGAAAACGTACGGGGTTAATGAGCCCTGCAACTAGTCGTTTTTCCGCACTGATTACTTAGAGTGCAAGGCTGGCCAACATACTGGCTACCCAAGAACTCCGTTTGGTTGCCAAACTCCGGAGTCCAGACCATAGGGCTCACCGAACGGTCGCACTTCAGAACCGAGGAGAATGGGCGAAAGGATGAAAGGAAACGTTGTAACTACATCGACTCTGTTTTGGATACTACGATCCACGATCGCTAAAACCGAAACTGTCCACACACGTCTCTGTAACCGCTTCAGCGCTTAGAAGGCAGCGCTGCACTGGCAACCAGTGTGTGCCAGTGAATGAAAATAGATAAGATAGTCACTTCACGGATTTTACCATCAACATATTTTTCCATCAACCGATCGATAATAGGAACTGCATTCAGGAACGAAACAGATTTACAAATCACTAAAAGATTTAACAAGAACGTACAATTCTCCTATAGGACCTTAGGTGCATCAAGCTGGATTTTTGGTTTATCGTGCCAATTATGGACTCTTATGTGAGGTGTGAGGTGTTATAGTCACGCTATGAAAACAGTAAGCGTCGCTTTGCGTCTCTCAGATATGTGACCCATACACTGCGCCGTGTCGTTCAGTTTACTGTCAACATTTCGTATTCAAACGATTTCTGTGTTATGAAGGTAACGTGCTGCGTTATCGCGATCGGTGTGGAAAGCTCTTCCCAAAAGTCCGACCAGGTTGAGGTGTGTTATTTTCTGGGAACCTGCTTCGCCCTGAGAGTTTCAACTTTAATTGTTTTGCGTTGATAACAGTTGATAGAGCCGTTAACTGCGGTTATTTCTAGATAAGCCTTTGTGAAACGTGCGAACTACTTGTTAAGTCAATTTGTTAAGTTATTTCGACTTGGGAATTTGCTTAGTCATAAATAATGTTACTTGACGGACCACCACCTATCAAACAAAAAATACACGTGCCATTTCCCTTTTAGGTTTGATTGAAAAAACTCGACCTAATTGCTAGAACTGAAGGGTATAATCCTTCATGAGGATCATCGTCGAATCGCCAATCCACTACATTTTCAGTTTAGTCTTGAACTCGTCATCTCAAGTGAGATTGAACCAGATTAAACCGTTATCTCTTCAGTGTTGTGGACTGCGCGTCATGATCTATTCAACACTGGCGGTAATATTGTTTGCCAAAGTATGTGCTTAAAGTGGAACACAGATGATTTGGCTGTAGGAATTTATTGCACATCCACCATCGAATATACTACTGACCTACAAACTTAATCTTACTAAAATCCCACGACCCTGAGATAAATTTTGTAACATCTCATGCGTTGCTGTCTGCAGCTCTCAGACCTGCGTACTTCTGATGTATTTAACCTGCAAGAAATAATCACAAAAGCACTTACATAGCAGTGTACAACAATCTAGAACAGATTAGCAATTTTTTCGCTGCACGAATAAGTGTTTTTACCCTGTTGATTTAAACTGAAGTAATGTAAAATCTATTCGTTATCCCAGGTTACCATATTGTTCAACGTCAAACACAGCAGTTGTACATCTACAAGTCAAATGAACGATTATCGATTAATGCACTGTGTCAGTGTAATGTAGATTTGTGATATGATTAGAGAAAGCTTACTGGGTCCGAGCTGCAGCTGGGCTTGTCTGCCAATGTCACAAATAAAGTCAACATGAAAGTGAGTCTTTTATTGACAGAACTCATTCTTTTTTTCATGGCTAGTCGCACTTTTAGACAAGACCTGTTGGATGTTAGCATTTACTAGTTTGCCGAATAACATGTAAACAGACTAAAGCAAATTGGAATGCTCTATAAATGGCTAAACGTGGGTTTTCAGAGAGACCCGACCAGTGAATTTTCATCCCTGTAACGTCATGCATCAGTAGAAACAACCAACCCAGTTTATATGCAAACCATGGGGGCTAAGACTGCAAAACTGACACATCGTTTATGGTCGATTACTTAACGTTGAAGATTACTTCGTTACTGAATTCTCTCAACCTGCCAATCTGTTTTTCATTCATATACGAATAATCAGACAACCGAACCTTACTCACAGATGACTATGTTTGAGCATCCAGACGTGCTAATTTGGAGGCTATTGATGCGAGACCATTGGTACAATAATCAACATGCTGGACAGACAGGTCTTCGTATGGAATTTTTATTCACTGTACGGTGAGAATCTGCGTCATTCAAACTAGTCTATCTGAAGTCTCCTTTGGTGTGAAAGGTGTGTTCAAAGTTGAGTACTACTAGGTTGTCAGGAATCACAACATGACGAGAAATCATTCGGAATGTCTTTTTGCTCGTGTTTCTGAATGATACGTTGCAATTACTACTCACATACACTTTGTTTTACTAACTATTGTGCATACTTAAGGAGAGATGTATTTTATTAAATTTCCGAAAGATGTTTATTAATTCTTTAAGTTACGCCTTGGTAACAGCTACATGAGTTAAACAGTGACTCATTACGGGGACGCTAGCAGAAACTACCTCGTTATTATGAATGGGCGTAGCCCGCTTTCTGTTACTGGCTTGCACACTGGAGACAACGAGGCATGAGAAGAACACAGTAGCAAATCTAGTAGCCAGGAAACAAAATATACTAATGAGATCAAGTAAACCATTAATTAATGGTAGACTTAAGATTAGCGAAGGTCACCACTATTGCTGGAGTAGGTTATCAGTTTTGACAGCCTTCGATTTGCAAATGATTACGAAAAAATAGTCTGACGTATTGGTTTATTCAGATTTTCTCGGCTCCGTTGGCAAAGAAGACTGTTCAAGATTCCTCAAACTTTATCAGGTTGGTATAACGCCCTAAAGCAGAAGATGGTTTTAATCCATCAAGGGTGAACGTGGTCAAACATGTTATCTCCTCGTTCTATCTATGGAAATGGTACTCTAATGATTAAGCAAATTTACCGGTCTCAACGTTTTGTACCGGACTGTGTGAAGTGTATTTAAAAGAAATCAGCTTTTGTTCACAAATGCACAAGGGTTATTTACTGTCTAATCAAAAGCATACAGAATTCGCTTGTTTTGCCAAGCGTGACCACCATACCAACATAACTGACGCAGCGTATTGTGAGATGCTTCAAAGTGGGTTGCTGAACCGTGACAATCTCATCGGAAATAGAGTAAGACACTGAGGAGGGGACATGCTCAAGTTCGCAGGATATACGGTAGGCCTAGTCAGTCGACCGAAGACTATAGGGCGCGTCATATGTTAATAATGACCATTATCAACGACCGATCTTTACTACTGACGGAATGTTACTGTCACAACTGATCACAAGTATCGCATTCCCGCAGACTTTTCAGTCAGCTTCTCTTGTAAAACTCACCACTGTACTCGGACTTTGCTCAAGTTAGAGCTCGTCATAAATGTATATTCCGGCCACGGCGGTGGCCAGAACTCAGTTCACGCTTCATGAAGCAGTCATGTTGACCAATGAGCTATTGAACTCACGTTAGTTAAGATTAAAATGCCATAAGGAAACGCTCAACTACGTTTCTTTTATTACCGGTCACGTGGTCCGTTGGTTTTTATAGGAGACATTAACCGTTCTAATTTCTATCGATGACCCATGAATGGGACATTCCGTCGACCTGAAGTCGTATCACTCATTAAATTTGCTACTTAGCATATTGGTCACTGATAAATCGTGGAGTGATGGTCGGCGGAAATTGAACACTGTCCACAAGTGATCTCAGCCCTCACATCTCCGCTCTTGTGGGAGCTCTGGACATTCCAGTAATGACAAGAATATGTATTAAAGAGAGCTTTAATATGAGCAAAATCCAAGTATCTTGATGTTTTTGATGGGGCGTGGCTGAACTACCTGTGGGGATGCGACATATATGATCAATTATGTATGATATTCACGCTACAGAGATAATCACTTTGTTTCGAAACGTGTTTCAGCATCCTTTTTTGCTAATTTTGGTATTCTGCATGGTACAGGACCTATTGCCTGCTGGAGGTGGTGCATCAATAGGACTATTCAGGATTAAGTAGTTTTTACAAATGAGCCAATGCAGGTGAAGCAGTTTAGACGCTCGGCGTTGGAAATTTGAGTAAAAATCGTAGTAATGCGTGAACCCAAACTGCTAGTAGTTAATTCAAAAGTCGTTTATCTTTATAAAGCTTGGTTTTTTGCATTTCTGTTTAATTGTATACAATGGAATTGTAACGGCCAACAGAGAACGGTTAATATCCACCAGGTATAATTCGGTTTTTATGTTCCAGTTTAACAACTGATTTCGTCCAGTTTAGGCGTCTTTCCACCCTCTCTGTTACACATGTTTACGTCAGCTTGTTATTACCCTATGGCAAGCCACTACATGGTTGCTCAGAGAACGGCTATATGTAGTCATAGTTAATTCAGTGATTCTGTCAGGAATGGCTTCATAAATCACTTTCGATTTTATGTTTGGGGCCCTAAAATTTGATTACCACTAATCGTTTTCTGTTAGTAGCAAACTGACATCCTAACCACAGTCAGTCGTCCTTCAGGCAACTCTGCATCTGTCTTCATGCGTATTGTACTTCAGTCGTTTATTGCTTTGTTTGATCAGATCCATTTCTCTCCTGAAACAGCTTGTGACTAAAGTTGAACACATCGTCGCATTGTATGGTCATGTCTCAAATTACTCCGACAAAGTTGTATCAGTTATCCTCTTATTTTAGTACATCCGAACCGTACACAGAACGGATATGCGAAAATATATTTTGCGTTGTGCTGACGTTCATTATCAAGTAAATCCTTGTTTAAGCCACAACGAGTTAGAAACCAAAGAGTTATCGATTTCGCAACAACACACATACTCGTGCGAGGTGATGACTACCTCATTTGAAGCTTGTACAATGTGAATTTTCTGATTTAAATCGCTTGATAAAGGCTCTCCGAGAGGGTCGAAACGTTGCGAAACCGATAACTCTTTGGTTTTTAACTCGTTGTGGCTTAACCAAGGATTTACTTGATAATGTCCTCCGTTTTGTTCAAAAGCTCTACTCCTGTAAGGCCTTTTTTCTTCACAATCACAAAGTGCCTGTTCTATATATATTGTGGTTTTTTCACATCACTGGAGCAAATAATTCTCGAATAAGACACCTTTTCGTTTGTTTCAACATGTCAGCGTCCGGAAACTGATAATAACCTTAATGGCGTGGAGTTCACTGAGCAACTGGTGTGGTCATTGTCGACAAGCTTGCCAGAATTTGCCTACATATCTGCATAAGCGATTAGATCCAGATAAACGGTGTTTCCAAAGAGAGACAGCATTCTGAACAGCATTTAGGTAGCCTATGGAAGATTGTCACTTTCTGTCTACTAGATTTTGTCAGATAAGACAGGATGTATTTGAACTAGACTTGTGCTCATTGGCAGTAAAACACACTCCACAGGAAACGTTACACGGTGCGTTGTTATAAACCATCGAAGTTCACTCCAGTCGATCCAGTGGAAGTTATTTCAGAATATCTTATAAATTGAAGAGTGCAGAAATTGCATTGCATGCTCTCTCGTTGAATCTCAGTCATTTACCGCGATCGGTTTACGCACGTCGAATTTCATATGAAACCAAAACACAATCTACTGGCTACCGCGATAGTCATGACACCCTAAGTGATTAGTAATGTAAATAGAAGCATCCGTCCCACGAAAATATACCTGTGCATTATCAGGTGGTGAATCACGATCAAAGAAGTTGACTTTCTCACGCTTTTTCTCACGCGCTGTTTTGCCGTCTGGCAGTTATAAAACGGTGTTTATGCCTACCTTATTAGGCAAATCGTCATTCTTTTTCCAACCTGACAGTCAGCTCTACCAGCACAAAAGTCTCCAGTGCTGGTCGAGTCGAGCCTATGAACAAAAGTAAGCGCAACAGCTGCGGAACGTAATCCGTATACCTTCCTGCAACCCTGACAACGGTGATCCCGTAGTCTAGTGGGTAAGTGGCGAGACTACAATCTTCCCGTTATTCTTACGTCATGAGTTCGAGTCTCCGGTATGCGTCGTGCTAATGAAAACCAACTAGGTAGTAACAGCTGTCCGCTTCTTCACTGGTGGTGACTGGGACTAACTGGTTGCAAAAAATTTCCTCAACCTCTTCTGAAGTTGTGATGGATTCCTACGAGTCTGCGAGCCAACCACAATACAATGCTTCTTAGGGAGTGAGTCTGCTTTCGAAACGGTTGATAATCGTTTCCACTCAGTAAATTGTCGCACCTCACTTCGACGCTTCACAAATTGAAATCGAGAAATATCTTACTTCCAACAGTCGTTCCAGGTCCACAAGTCAGTGGATTCCCGAAACAAAATCAAGTAATCCCTCAAATTTGAAACACTTTTACTCGTTACGTAATACATGGCTCGTTACCGTTTTTCTTTTATTCCCGCAACATATTGCTATATGCTAAGCGATTCTTTTTTCCGTGATGAACAATGATGTTATCTGTTCTCGATATAGTGAAAACAACTTGCTTCAATATCTATACGGTGTCTTGATTAGAATCTAACCGTTTCACATTGTTCAAGTCGAGTAAGTTAATCATTTTTAGTAGCAAACTGATGGCTCTGCGTGCACGCTGTCACCTTCCATCAAATCCGAGTACCTTTGCTCCTCGTCTTTATACTTCTCTACCTTTCATATGGGTAGATTATGTTCAGCTCTTACTGAATTTTCTATTTAATGACATAATAGCGTGACAACTGCTCACCGTTTCTCATAAGTACAAGGTCATATAGTGGATTGAGAAAATTTGTCACTTTTCAGTGTGTTAATGTGTAACTCAAAAGTTGCACAGTTCACTGAACAAATTCCCTTAACTTTTACCTATAGACTTCTGAATAAGATATTTAACTAAAAAGCACTACTTTCAAATTTAGATAACAAAATTGGCTGTACTCAACCAATTCGTTATTCAGAGGTTTTCTCAGTTACATTCCTATAATTTTTGTTACTTATTGAATAATTTCAGAACATTTTGTTTTAGGTTTATCAGGAGTAAAATGATACAATATATATAACCAAAATTCACACAGAGCACAACTATTTTGGAGAGGTTATTTCAGTGTGGCATTCTGAAACGTATCACTAGCGATTAGAAGGTGTGTGCACCGTTTGAGACACGAGTACTGACAGATTCATTTGTAGTTATCATTTTAAATGGGTCAAATGTAAGTTGTGTTCAAAACACGCAAAGCTGGCCCAGACTTGCTCTGCCTTGACGCTGCTGCTGCTATAAAGACCTCGGTAGCTTTGTTTTCACACAGGTTTTAAAGAATATCGTTCAACAACCCACCTATTATTTTACAGTCGATAACGTCTGCATAAACGGCATTAACTAGCCACATATTACGACTACCAGTTTTTCTGAGCTCAGTGCTAACCCAAAGGAAGGGAATACAAAAGCCGTCCTTTGCTTGACTGTGAAAACTTTTGGACGCTCGACCACTCAGTGTTCACATTTTCCATTTCCGCGTGGAAAGGTTTGTAATCTGTAAATTACGTGTCACTTGAGCCAGTGGTTTCTGTCGCTACTAGTTCAATACAGAATCTCCGGTCTTTTCTTGAGTTGTAGCTGTATAAGACATTGCATGATTATTTCACAGGTCAAGACGACCTTTGATGGGTAGCGTTTTAGATCGGTTCAAGAATCAGAAATATCCCTGAACAACCAAACTGAGGTGGTCTTCCTCGGGAGTGCTATAACCGAAATCGATTACAACAATCCTGAAGAAGGCCACTGGAGGTGGTTGAAACGTAGAGTATTACAACTCGCTCCCAACGTTGGGTTATTCTCATTCTGTCTATCAATAACCTGTTGAACACGACGCCCAAACTGTTTGAATTCCTTCGTACAAAACTTGGTGTGGACATTTTACAATCTGCCAATGCACTTCGACAGAGTCAAACAAAGACCTTACACTTTACTGGCAATTCCATGAGGATTTAATGTTGTGAATTATTTGGTCAACTTGCTTTCTTGTGTGTGCATTTGCGGTTGTTAGATAGCGATACCGACAAGGTGTACTACTTTTTGTAAAAGTATTTTTTTTAACATTGAAAATATAGTCTCCGCAAAAAAAACACTTAGTGGATACCGGGTTAAATAATTTCCACTCTGTGAAATGGGTTATTGTCGCCTCAGTTGCAAATAAATTGACAATACAGGTTTCACTTTCCACAAATGATTGTTCAAACAACTCGTTGCAAATGGCCGTGGCAAACAGTTGTTTTAACGTTAGGGAACAAACTTCGCTATTTTTGTGGTACATAAAGTAGACAAGAGAGATCGTGATGGACACAAACGCAAATGTAATTGTGTGAAGGGGACGAACGTCACTATTGTGGATAACAACTCATTAACAGAGAGGCACTATTTTCCAGACAAAAGAACTCTCATGCAAATTGTGTTATGAATTATTGGTAATAAGTTATGAACCGTTTTGTTCGTTTACTACTCGGGTACGAAACGAATTGCTCGCACACAATATTGTCTACAAAGGCCTATCTTATGAAGTGAATGTTTGTCACAATAAAATTAGATTATTCCCAATTCGCTTGCTGAAATACACACACTGAGATGATCGTCATTCTTGTTCCAACCTGGCAGTCAGCCCCACCAGCACAGAAGTCTCCAGTGCTGGTCGATTCGAGCCTATGAACAAAAGTAAGCGCAACAGCTGCGGAACGTAGGGTGCTTGTGTGTTTGTCCATAGACGTCAACCGCTTAACTACTCCAATTCTGGTAAGGTTCAGACAGGCAACTTCACAGAATGAAGTAAGCGACCCTGACACATTCAAGATACCAACTTAGAAGCTTTAAGTCATTAAGTTGTAACAAATGCAAGACACTTCGAAGAATAATTCCCTGTCACCTTCGTTTTCTTTGTAAATACCGTGCGGAACAAGAAGTCTCTTCGAATCTCGTCCTCTATCTTCATAGTTTTATAATTTACTTACGATGATGTCGATCTGAAAGTTCACCGCTACCCTCTCATTCTGGTTGCATTGTAATGCAAACTGCAGATCACCTCAAACCAGAAATGACTCATTCGTGTTCAAACGAGGTTTACAAACGCATAGGGTGTCAACAGAGCGGCGGCTTAAAAAAATACATGCAACTATTTTGAAAAACTCGCTGAGTGTAGATGGATTAATTGACGAGGCATTAAAGATTCGAGGACTTAAAGTGGATTAAAGATATCCTAATAAGTGAACAGGAAGTTATCAGAGGATTGGCGGTTACTGATATCCTTCTGAAAGTGGTTGACAAAGAACAAGGTCCATGAGAGAATGATAACTGTTATTAGTATTTATAAGTCAGTATTTTCGCATGTGAATCTACGCTGCAGACGACGGCCTTGATATGAACAATGAGCCGACAGAAACTATAACGTCTGACACCCTTCGTAGCCGACACGTTCACCACACTGGCACCCATGAAAATTACATGCGGGAAAGAAGTCGACTTGACAAGCAAGTATTGTCAAGCATATTCTCGCCAGATGTTTGCAAATCCATGAGGAACCAGATAGAATCAGTGTGTCCAAAGATGAGTAACAGCAGAGTGTCAATGAATGTGCCAAGTTAGTAGCGTATCTTTACATCTATCAGGATCCGATCGGAACTTGTTTCACATCTTTGAGTATGCTTGGAAAACAGTCTCTGTTGTTTTCGTTTTCGTCGATACCGTTTCCAACGCAGTATCCTTTACTGGGCAAGAATCATCTGAATGAGAATTTTTATTGTTGTTCAGTCCAGCTCTTGATAAGTACGGTGAACTCGACAGGACCTAAAGCACAACCCACTTGTGATGGTAATCAAAACGACTAACAAGACAAATGGTTAACATCTGTTTGGAGTCACACGAAAAGGAGCGGCAAGATGACCGACTAAGGTGATAAGGTGCAAACCGCACAAATGGAATTAGTAATGAAAAGTGTGCTGATTATTTTTGCTGTGTTTTTCGCGTTGATTGATCGTACGAAACGATAAAGCCTATTGAAAACATACAGCCGCCTTTTCTAGAGCGGTTACTACTGTTTACGATCAGAAACCTACTGATACTTGACAAACTTTCATTACTAACCTTCCCTGATTACATTGGGTAAGGTCACTGCCATCCATTCAACTACCTATGTGCTTTATCATAGGATTAGTGTAACCAATTTGTTGATATCTCTTCTCCGACCATCACAGTCCAGTCAAAAGTAATGTTAATTAGAATAACCGTTTTCTTGCTCACACAGCGCCAGTCAGTCGGTTGAACGAAATATCCTTATTGTGCATTATGGACGCTTAACGCAATTTGGCATTCTGTCTGTATCATTGCTGATGTTTTTTGGCTGCAAGTCAACAGTTGCTAAATCTTTGATGCTGCTTATTTCGCGGTACAGTGATACATCCGTCAGTGGCTTGCAGCTAGAAATAACGAAGACTAATTTACTCTGTATTGTACCTATCATTCAACAAGTAAGCCTAATACTCAACGCATTCAATCGCTGTTAACATGACTGCTGACTAAGCATGTAGTCAATTTGACTGGAAAATTTTACTTATGTTAATGAATTGAATCTGAATGGTTGATTACACCAAACACATTCATTGTATCGGAGATATGTAGTTCTGTAAACCTAATAACCTGGAAAATGCTTGATTGGAAAAAGTTGGGAGTACGGTTGAATTCGATTCAGCAGCAGAAATTGCATGCCCATATGCGACAATTATTCTACCACCTGAGCTTTGACGTCATTCAAGGCGCTAAGGAATCTCATATTTGGACACTGTTACTCACCCAACTCTTTTCTGGGGCTAAGCCGGTAGTGCAGTTTCCACTTTTGGACGAGCTGTTTCTGGTGTTGGTGCATGTCCAACAAAAGCTCGTACTTTCTGCAACCCCATCTCTTGTAAAGCCATTGAAGTCACTTAGACGTAACACAGGACGTTCATTTACCGCAAATGTTATTGCCCATGCGTTGATGTAGTCAGAAAAAATGAGCAGTTCGAACGCCAAACTGTAACGCTACAAGTTCAACGAATTGGTCTACTGGCTTCGATCGAACCTCCAATTCAGCAATTATATATTCGCAAATGGGAGTGAATCACCTTTAGGTCGAATTACATAGTGACTACTTTCTACAACTGGGCGTTGCATTGAATGAAAGTTACAAAGTTTCGTTTGAACATTTGCAAATAAAATATGCACTCTACTGATTGCAAGCCTAGCAGTGTTCGAAAACGCTCTGCGTGTCATCAGGTTACGAAGATGAACAGCGAATTTAATCTGGCACAAGTAAACTTACTATCCGAATGAACTGGTTAGCGAGTGATTTGATTAGGCGTCCAACAGCATAATGTCAGTATCTACTAAGCTACATGCAATACTTATCTACCCTGGTCGTCAGTTCGTTCTTTTAGTCATTTCAGTAATATACCATCATACAGTCCAGGTCTGTCAAATTACAACGAAACATTTCTGTCCCTGAGTTCTCCGTTCTCCTAGAGTATTTACACTTCCGCTAAACCCTTATGTATCATGAGGTTTTTTGCGATCATCTGCCTTGCGCGCCTCTTAATGATTACAAAACTTATTTAATACAGCGATATGCCCATTGGTGGCATGAGAACCTAATCCACTTAGTCAGTACATTTCCGTGACAGACCCAGTCCCAAAAGTTGCGCTCAATTAAGTCACTGGAATAGAACAACCGTAATTCACGGACAAACTTCTACAGTAGTTTGTATCACTTTACTATGCTATCCAACGTATCAGATTTTAAAATTGACGTTCAAAGTTATAAATTGCTCTTTGTTCAGCCTACCATGGATGGATTTGCAAGACGGTTGCCAGCAGAACTTATCACGCTTGATTTCTTTCAATTGTTTAAATCTGAGCTTCGTATTCCACTCCCATACATTATTCGTATACAATATTCTCCTTTAAAACTGTTTGAATGTCGTGCAACATCGAAACAATGATCTACAGATACTGTGGAGCTTTTTCAATGTGACTTACAGTAGTTCCCAACTCAAACTGAATTTATTACTTAATAGAACTTACCAGCAGTGAATGTAAGTATAATTGTCGACGTCGTACGTGGTCAAACGTTCCAAAAATTTGGTCTGAAAATATTGACCTGTCGTTTGGCCTTCAGCGCTCCAACGCAATCAAGCTTTTATCATCGGCCAGCGATTAAACTCGTCGGTCGCATAACTTTTGCTTATCACGTAAACAGAAAGTTAATCCTTTGCTTTGAATAAATAACCGTTTGCCTCATCTTAAACACAGACATTTTAGATGTCGGATATTTTCAAGTGGGCAAGTTGTAATGAGGTTTACTGTCTTCAGTATAAACCAGCGTTCATTTCTCGCAGTGATTGAAGCTTGAATTTCATTTCATTTCACAGAGAGTGTTGTTGCCACAGAGAAGCAAAGTTACACAGTCGTCCTTCAGATGACTAACCAGTTCATCTGGGCGAACTAATAGCTGCTCGAAGTAATTCCCGTGCGACCAGTACTAGATAAGGTAGGGGCATCAGTGTGAGACCGGTGGTCAGTTCTGTAGTCCATCCCGCCACGAACACTGGCAGCACTGACGCGATTAATGAAGGTTTGCTTTCCAAAACATAGGGTTGTCTAAACATCGAACACTGTAAACGAAGCCGATAGAAACGTCAGTTCTTAAATGGAACGTCTGTTTCCGGTTGTTTGTTCCTCTTATGATAAGACAGGTGAATTCTATGTAGTAGCGACCCGGTTTGCAAAAAGTTAATGGCCGATAAATTACATTTGGTTTGCTTCCTGTACCCCTCAAACTTCCACTAAGCGATTATTGAATCAGACAGACATTATTTTGTTAGAATCAGCTATCTGTTTTATAAACTACCAAAATACAAAACTTGGAAACTGCCAAGCCATTTGGTCATCTAAGAGACCAATTCTTATAGAATGGGGTTCTATAGAATCCTATTCAATAGTCAGCTATACACCATGTTAGGAATCAATTTTCTTCAAGTTGCCATTGTTAGAGAAGAGAACCGTAACCCAGACCGCGGGCAGTTTCAGGAAAATCAGACAAAGGACTTCGTTTGTTAAAGTAATATTATTAGTGATGTTATGTGCTAGTTGGTGAATACAAAAGTTTACAGTCTACGTAAAAACGACGTTCTATTCAAGTGACCGAAAAGCTATAGCAAGATAGTAATAAACGTGGCTAATCAACAAATGGAGTGCTCGAGAAAGCGCGGATGATAATTACCCAGTGGAAGGCATAATTTATGACACTTTTGGTTCAAGTATCCACACCAATGGGTCTGATACCTGATGATCGCAGTAGTCTTTGCAGCGGCGAAAATTTTAATGTATATTGTCACAACTGGAAAATATTGAATGCATGGAAACCGTGAACGTGAACCTATACAGCGAGTCAATTCATAATCGCCGATTATGCCTTAACCGAGGCTAGGTTAATCCAGAAAGCGATCGTTGAGTATCTCGTGAAGTGATATGTAGAATGTTGAATTCAATATGCCCCAAAAGTAGATACCAGTCGAATGTGCCATCACGTTTTGCGCCAATTAAGAGTTGGATACACTGGTGGGTATGCGATACAAACATCTTAGATATTAACCTCTAATGGAGCCATGGTCAATACTAAATTCCATTGTGATTGACGACAAACTGTTCAAGCTGTGGCATTTTTGAACTATACTTGTACTAATATCTCGGAAAAGCAAACCGCTAAAGACTGTACGGTATACTACACAATCTTTGTAGCCTCAGTAGCAATTATTTTGTTGAAAAAACAGTCCGCATTATATAACTCTGCCTAGCACATACTCCTATAGTTTGCCATTGTTTGCAAGTGGTGCAATGATGGAAGGAAAAACAATAGATGGTGTTCTCAAGTTCACGAAGAGGAGCTATACTTAATCTACCCACTGGTAACGCTGTTTATCGTACAAGTGTATAAACTTGTATGTTCTCTACTTTTGAACGTTTAGATAACAAGAACTGAATATAGATGTACCTGCTGTCTGGGGGTGTTTCCACGCTGGGATGCGTGGGAGAAGCACCCTATGAGAATACTGTGAGCTAGAAACCCCAAGGTTCTGGCTTTAAAGTCTCTAACTGTATCGGTAATAACTTCGGGATTACTGCCAACTGATCATCCGAAAGCTAGTCCCCAGTGCCTAAGCCACTGCTTGTCAAGATAGGCGATATTGCTTCTCCCTGAAACGATGGTAGGATGAAGAGTGGCGATAGTCTAATAGTGGACTGGGGTGATAACTTGACAGATATGATGCTGAATGATTAGCATGTTAATACATTGTTTAATACGGCTAATCCTTACATCTTCACGTACACCGTTGTTCCACTCAGCAAAATTCTCGTCCCAAATAGTCTTCACAGCTACTGAAGAATAGTGTTTGTGCTGAATTAGCCTCAGTAGCAAAGTGAGCCACAGTCTTTAGCCGCAACCTGCACCATCTAGTCAGTGACTTTTCAACAGTAAAACTCACGGATTCTTACTCCTGCACACAATCCACCAGGCGAATTCATATGTTCTACTTCTAACCATATGCGCTGATCATATCCACGGCTGAAATTCGAGTACTCTGGATGACGGAGATGTAACAGAATAAGTGGAACTTTTGGTTGCAGTCAGATGTGTATTTCCACTCTTTACATCCCTGTGTCAGTAGAACTCTTTCATCCACACACATTATTGTCTACCCAGGATGCTTGCTCGCACGTTTGCTTCAGGTAATTTTTCGAATCTTGACCAACGATCATATGCTGTTACTGAGTTTACTCAGTAACGATAATTTTGCTGTCGATCACTTGCCACTTGCCCACATTAAAGACGATATACTAGGCCTCTATCTTGCCCAATACCAAGTGTAGATTATTTTATGCAGCGAGTGACATCGTTTTTTCAACATTAAGATAGCTGGCAGCCGTTGTTTTTATGAGACACACCGCAAGATTGGCAATGAAGATAAAGCTGAAAGCACAGACGAAACATTAGGCAACCCACTTATGACCAATGAATTCAAGCAGCACTTAAGTGAGTTTAGGTTATTCACTTTTGATGCGAATAGACTTATTATCAGTTGATTACAATTATGTCAAAGAAAGTGGAAGATTGCTGCAAAAATATATGCCTAAGTCTTCTCAAAACCGGAGGAATAGGTATATGACGGTGTAGCAAATTGTGTCAGGAAAAATACAGTCCCATTTGGAAATGTCCGTGCGTTTACGAAGGAGGAACACCTTTAATGGTAGTTTGTTACTATGGGTTCACCGATTTCCCAATGAAGGTGGTAGGTAATAGATCACTGCAATTCGCCATATAACTCTGTGTTCAGCCTTATGTGTTGCAGCTGCCGTTTCATGTTCTAGTGAATTGGACCAAAAATGTTGAACATCAGTTTCTAATGAGCACTAGAAGAATAAAATGTTAGGCTTACGCGGGCTTTGAAACTACCCTATTGCCAATTTTTTTCAGACTGAATGTTAACTGCACGCCAGAACACTAGTTATTGTAGGAAGGAACAATGGGAATGTAATCGGTATAGGTATCCAAGTGCATTGACCTTGCAATCATGTTATAAGAGGGAACGCGTAGCAAACAAGCTTGTTCCTAGTGCTTCATCTTCAGGCTTAGTACAACACTTTAATAAATTCAACAGTATAAAAAGAAGTTGCAATATGTCAGCACATTGTTTGCTGTCATTAGACACAAACTTAAAACATGCGTGTTATATATAAGAGGCAAATTGAATTAGAGAGAGTGTAAGCACGCATACAAACACACCACGTATTATGTCATCGCCACCACGGCAACCCTATAAATAGCTTTAACCACTTTCGTGCACATAGAGCTGGCTAGTAAGTTCTAATCAAAATGGCATTGCTAAAGGCCAGTATCTTTAGGTTCTGACGGTTTAGCAACATCTTGTATGATCTAAATGGGTGAACCTGGTGAACTGTTATCATAAAGTGTCTGGAAAGCGATGATACCGCGCTTCGGGCAGCGGGTTAATTGGTTGGTGAGTACTGTGACATAAGTTGTTCTAATCATTTCGGAGGTGTTCCGCCACTCGCTGAGAGCTGTTGGTCTGTTCTGCCTATGCAAATGTCACCACAACTGTAAGTGAACTGATGGACTGCGTGAGAGACAGAATAGTCGCACAAACTGCGTTCGTGACTGTGTAGAACGGGTCCTTTGGTGGTTTGAACTGAGCGTACTTGAGCAACCACACAATTACAAGATAGAGCAGATTTCGATTTGTGCCTGATCTCGTTTGCCAAATGATTACCTTTGAATTCGAAAACTAAAAATATGCATTACTTTTGAGCTGTCCAAACTGGCTCATTTTATTTTCTCATCATGCTGTGTGCCTATGAACTTTTATATACACTTGCCACTAACGGTTTTCACAGTATCTATTCCTCCGTCTGCAGCTGATCAGGGATGCAAGTACGCCTGACCTTATGGAATATTTTAGCCGAATCCCGCTTGTATGCTCTTGCGGCAAAGCTGTTGAAGTGAAGAAAGTGTCCGCCCCATGTTGCTTTGCAATAGACCGATCACTGTAATGTCCCACCCTCACGCCGAGTGAGCAGTACATCCAAGGAAGCTAAACTGTTGTTTGATTCTCTTTCGTGAGAAGAGGACAGATTTGGGTGATCAGAGTTAAGGAGGTTGAAATACAAGCCAAAATTGTCAGCACTTCTAAGAAACAAAGTATCATCAACATACTGTTTATACAACAATGCTTTAGGAATATTATCTAGGACTTACCGTTCTCTTACTCCCGAGAAGATATCGGCTGATGTTGGGCCTAACAGATTGCCCATAGCCACTCCGTCTTCTAGTCTATAAGAAAATTTATCAATAGTGAATCTGATGTTTGCTGTGAACAGTAATATGAGCTTTTCAAGATATTCAATTGGAACATCCATATCACAATTTTGGCTAGATATATAGTCACATAAAATCTCAACCGTCTTACGAAGAAGAATGTTTGCAAAAAGCAACTAAATGTCAATCGGATACATAGCTCGAAAACTCACCGACACGCGTTATAATGTTAACAAATTGCAACAAATATCTTTCTCTCTACTGACAAACACAATATACTTGTAGGAATTCATGTTATAGGTGTTGATTACGATTCACTCAGTATGGTGATTTTCAGACATTGGAAGAATGTCAAATTACTGACCGTTGGGTTTTCGCCTAACGTTAACTGACCTTAGCCAACAGCAACAGCGGCTGAGTATAGTTATGGAGCTCTGTTTGCGATAAACCACGGAACAAACCGGCAAATGTGGACCATAATGTAAACTCTGAAAGTCCTCTGTTTCTGTGAATTAACCAACCTGAGCATCGGGATATTGCATGTTGGAGAAAGCGTTACCACAAACATCTCCCGTTCAGAATCAACATTACGAATGGTCAGCTGAAAATGCTAGCTGATAACGTTTGCTGTGAAATCTGAATTATTTATCCACCTGGCAGCCGGTGGTTCATGTGTGATAGAGTAATTACGATCGGCCATAGCATTTCATTCACTCAACCATACGTGATATCGTTGAACCTTTATCCTCTAGCTGGAGTTGCCCTTCACTGCAGCAAATGCAGTGAACATTCCGGAGGGAAGAATTTATCAGAAATTAAGCTAAATCCATGGCACAACGATATTAATTAGGAGAGCCAGAACGCTGTAGATGTAAACACGTGATTTTCTGCAACCCACCGTCACGTTAGATATCTCTCGTAATTTAGGGTGTGAGTGAATATGAAGTCTACAGCCAGACAAGGGGAACCTATACACCTTACCGAACGAAATCGTTAAGGACTTTCTATTTCTCGAACTTATGGTCATCTGTCCGCCTAGTGGCTACGCACAACTGATAGTGGTTTCAGAAATTACCGTCTGACATGGCTGATGGTTAACTGACGTGCACTTCTTATTAAGAACGCTACTTTCTGTTCATTGTTGACATCCGATAGGTCAGCAGATATTGCTCATCTGATAATTCGACGTGAGCAACCTTGAGAGGACAACAAGCTCGACAAGCTTGTTCGTCGTGAGTGAGTGAGGTCTTCAACCAATAACATCGAACGGACTAGACGACATTATCATCTGCCCTCCCTATAAGTGGCAATTAGATAATCCCACAAAGTTACAGATGACAAAGAATGAAAGAAAAATGACGTTCTTTAAATTTTTGTTGTTGCCTAATTAACGGTATTGCAAGCCACATAAGTGGCACTCTTTCAGTAGTTGAACCTGTTCCCAATCTCAACCGAGCTTGCTGAAATACAAACTTACAAGCGGGAACGCTAGTCACTTGATATCACCATTCACCTTTTGACTGTACGAATTTTGTTACACATAGACCAAGTTCATCATAGTCTGTGTGAATTTGACTGATGGGTTAAGCTGGACGATATCACGTGCATCGGACTGCATGGTTGCGGAATGAACGTTAACAAAAGGTCATATTTTTCTCTGTATAAACCGTCGGAGACAGTGCTGAAAAAGAGCGATTGCGTTTTCAGATAAAACCGTTAGCATTAAAACACAATGGAGACGACTTCACGAAGTGAGCAACGAACGACCTTGACATAACCAGATAGTCATCTAGGTGACTATAACAAGTGAAGGAGTTCTGATAACTACAGCAAGCAACAAAGCGGATCAGAGCATTCAGGTTCAACAGGTCATAGTGTTTCATTGCTGATGAGAATTTAGATGTGGGAGACTAAATCTGGTCAATGCATACTGACCAAACGCGGTCTGCAACATGTTTTCATTAGGTTCGACGGCCTGATGTACTAACAAGCCAACCAGCGACTTGGAAACGAAGGCAACTAAAGTGATTCTTCTGTGACTGTCGTATATAATTCTGTTTATCATTTTGAAAACTGACAGAACTGCTGATAGTCAGTGAGGTAGTTATTCATAAAGTCTGCAAACAGTCTAAAACATTGTTCTCGGCACTGAAATTAATCAGTTGCTAGCATCTTTTAAAAGGAAGAGCTGAACAGACCTAGATTCAGGACCAACCCACGTTTTAATCATTTGAACTCTAGGACAAATTCTACATCTGGCTGAAGGTTGCCGAGATCGCAGTAAGCCGCCATTACCATCTTGTTGTCTGCGTACTCGTTAAGATCAACTAAACTGTTTTTAAGAATATTCGGCTGACAAAGTAATTTAGCCCGAATGGCTGTTGATAAATATGTTATCTTTTAGAATGAGTACTAGGTAGTCCCCGCTGAAGGTAAACATAACCAAGAATCAAGAGGATGGAAGTCTTCTATTCCCAGGCTGAACGGCTGATTTCCTCCTTTCTAGACTTTCCACAAAGTGTTTCTACTGGCTTTGGGGTAAGCTTTCAATCACCTTGTGGTTGTCTTCTTGAAAGATTCAGGCACTCA
This sequence comes from Paragonimus westermani, assembly GCA_008508345.1. NCBI lineage: Eukaryota > Metazoa > Platyhelminthes > Trematoda > Plagiorchiida > Troglotrematidae > Paragonimus > Paragonimus westermani. The sequence continues at coordinate 158,685 of QNGE01000001.1, read as the reverse complement.
CACAGCGAATTGGATTAATCGGATGGACATATTTTCGATCGTTATCAGTTTGTGCAGGAAATACAGTTTTGTTCTCTTGTTTTGTATGCCCACTTAACTGACTTGTTCCGGGCAACTTGTTTGTCACTGTAATTTGGTGTACGTTCTCCTCCTACATTTGTTTGGATGCCAGTTATTTGCCCTACATTTACAGGCGCATGGCCTCTGAACAACACCGGCATGACTCAAGTCTAGGTTGTCGCCTGAAAACAGAGTGATGCTACTTATAACACAGTTATGTCCTTAGCTGAGATTCACCCAATGGTCTCCTTGGGATGTGGTGTTCCTTCTTGTGTTGGAATTAGACTCTAGGAATGCAGAGACCACGAAGTGCACTTGGTTGCAATGTACTGCCTATCATCAGTGCGTTACGCTTGGTTTTCCCTGTCCCTGGGAATTCGAAAGAGCTGAAAGTAAGGTTAGGATCATCCGTTAAGACTAGGGTCTGTAGTTGCACTTCGACTTTCAGACATAATAGGGTTTCTGGCCCAGCTGACCTCTGTCTGCAATTATCAAGTAAGGTTTGCTTGTCGTTGCTACTCATCAGATATGCGTATTCGGTGAAGTTCGATCACATCCCGCTGCAAGGGACAGCAGATGATTAAATTCGTGGGTACTTACCGAGTTACGAATTAGTTGTACTGTTTGTCCCAGACCCAGTGGAGTCCGTAGGTCGGCACTGATGATTAGAATACCAAATAACAGAACTGTGCAGAAACTGGGACTACTAAAGTTACCATATGTTATGGTTAAATGTTGTTGAAATTCATGGTCGGACCTCACCGATTCGGTGAAAAACAACACAGCCAATTCCTGAACAAGTTTTTACATACAGGGCAGGAAGCGTTAGTAAAGGCTGTGACTCAGCTGTAACAGCTATTTTGGATGAGAGAGACCATCACTTTCTGTTGCAGTTGTTCAGTAGTATTTTCTGTATTCAAGAAAGTAGTCAGGTGCCTGTGCGAAAATCATAGGGAGGTTGTCTTGATCCCGAACTCTGCTGGGGTTTTGATACAATTGACTCGGCGTATATTAGAGGACAAACGTTAGGAAAGAACAAGAAGGATTCCGTCTTGCACCAGGACGGATTGATCGAATTTTCACGTCCCGCCGAATTCGGAGACAACTTCACACAAGATAATTTGATGGTGAATTGAAAGTGAAATGCACAGTAACTGGGTAATTTTACAGGTAATAGTTTTGAACATATAGGAGCGGAACCTCATACCAAGTCATTGGCATGAACTGCAATCTGTAATGCAGCGCAAAATAATGTTTTCTGACGAGCCTCAACCGTACTTAATGACCGAACAGTCCGATTTACACGACATTAAGCAACATATTCAGTTCGGACGCCTACTAAAAAAGACACCGGTCCGACTTTTTCTACTACAGCGCGCAATAAATGAATGCAAACTCTATCGAGCTTCCGAGACGTATTCAGACGTGTTAGACGGCAGTTAAAACTCGCCGGCCTGTATGACAGATCCAACTTCTCCATGGTGATATCTGCACCAACTTGTTCCCTGCGTATTTGGCATCCCAAAACGACACAGCTATAAACAGTTTGGTTTTATGTTTATATGATCGCGCCGAACTACGTACTCAACCATACACAGTAAACAGTGTTACCTACAACCTCGTGAACGTGACCGTCTCTGGTTGTATTTTTCTCGGTTGACCTTTCTGAAGTGGTTGAACCGGATGAACTTGACGTTCTAGTCATACTAACCTTCCTGATCAATTTTGCGACAATTTGCTTTAAAACGGTTTGGGTAGACATCATTTTTGATTGCCGTATGTTAGATAAATTCAATTCTGTTTGATTGCCAATCCATAGATGGCAAAGAATGCACACTCAGTTTTCATCCGAAATTTTAAGGGAAGAATTTTACGCCAAGAGAACTAAAGTCATGGTACTTATAGTTGCGTCCAGACAATCGTTCTCTCAATACTTCCACAAATCCCTTCAATGAATGTTTACCCCACAGACAACGCAGCAAAATATAACGAACACGCAATTCATTGCATCCGGTTCGTTGAATCCATTCTGTAGGAAGCAGTTTTGGCCAAAAGACTAGCGGAGTCTACATTCACTAGTTCGATCAACGTGATATGCGAAGTGCAAAACTTAAGCCCGTTAACGCAAAAGCCAATCAAACAACGGTTTGTGACAGAAAAAATTCCAAATTCCGAAATTGCTAAAAGGAAACAAGAGAAAAGTTTCATTCATCGCGGTATCATCAAAACCCTGGCAGTGGATCAATAATTCACAGCAAAATTGCCACCGTCGTAATGCTCGCAGATCTAAGCGTCGAAAATGTCCAGCTCAAGAATTAGACAGAAAGAATAAAAAACACATAGGTATATTTGTTACCCTTAAAAGTGCTGTCAATATGCATTAGACATCACCCTGGAAAAACAGTGGGAAGTTCAACACTTTCTGTGGTAGCTAGAAGTAAACTGATTGTTTGGCCGACATCCAGTCAGCACAACTTAGGAAATAATTTTGTTTAGCGAGTTGGTTGGGGAATTTCGTTCTACGTAAATTGGAAATCACTACAGTTGACCGCAGTTGTTGCGTTCCCATAGAAGTTCCTGTTAGCCCCTTTCGAAAATGAGCAGCAGACTCGAGCTTCGTTTTGCTTGGAGCTCATCGGTGGTACATTTCCTTGCCACGGCCGGGGCTATAACTCGGACCACGCTTTCACGTGGCAACGCTGTTAAACATATTGCCACTGGCCTTACATCAACCTGGACTGAATCATCATGTGTAAACGTTTGATCACATTCACCTGAGATAAACCTGTTAATACTGTGATTCGAAGGTTGGTGACCAATGGCTTATTAGTTGAAGATGATTGGTGATCTTAACTGAATTGCCGTTAACTGTCACTCGGTGCTTTCGCATTTAGTGAACCGTCAGTCAGATCCTTTCAAATAGGAACGCTAAACTCAAACTTTGTTTCTTGCCAAGGCTCATCAGTAGCACGTATCCCTAGAAGAACAAGAACAAGAACACTTGCTACGTTTTTATGAGACCTTTAGGATTACTACATCACTGACCTCACATCAGCAGTATTGGAGTATTGTGCGCAAACGCTCAGCCGAATTAGTGTGTGTAAAATTCACAGAAACATTAGAGCCTTGGTATTCAGTAGGTGAGTCATCAGCTTCAAACTAATCATCTATCGTCCCCGAATGCACACGGAGTAAAATTAACCTCATCAGATATTTAAACGTTTTCTGCCTTTTTTCCTCTAATCTATGTGTCAGTCCATTTTAAGATTTCTCTTAAAAAAGGTCCGAACGACAAGAAATTGGATATGTTTATGCCGGTGAAATATCTCGTCTATTAATCAGATCACGCGGTTCTAATAGGTCGTCACTTCAGAATGTTTGTTTCTTCATAATATTATTTCCAACCAGTTGCCTGCTCAGAGAAGTCCTCATACTCGTTTGGCTGGAGCGCCTTAGCCAAATGAGGCGGTAAACCCGTTCCAATTTATTACGAAAATCTTTCGACCGAAGTGTTTGTATGGTGTGATAAACGTTGTTATACATATGTATACTCAATATAGCTGTTCCAGAAATCGTTTTCCGTCTATGAATTGTAATCGGAGTTGATCGCATACAGTGCGCCTTACCGAAGTGACTCTTTGTAAGAACTACTCACCGACATGATATACCTTGAAGACTGAAGTGCATATGTGAATTTACACAGCTATCACGGTCTAAAACATTAATCGGCCGATTCACTGACGCGGGTACAAGCAGTGTTACCCTAGTCATGGCCATCAAAACTGTGTCATTCAAGTGTGGTCACTTCAAAACCAGCGTACCGTACAAAACCTGTGACATATCCGTATTGTGGACAAATCTGAGTTAAAGTATATCGTTTTTTAGACCTAATGTTTTGTACGTGAAACCACTTTCTGAACTTTGTTGTGTAAATATCAGTTAGTGTTTTGTTGGCGCCAGTTAATGTCTTTTGTCTACATGAATGCTTTCTGTTTTCAGGCAGACACGACAATGAAGTTGAAATATCTAACAGCATGTTCTAACCAATACAAAGATTGTTCATTCTGAGTGAAACCTGCTGATCGAGTTTGTCGAGGTTACGTTGTCTAGAAGTATACTAACTATTTGAGACATACCATGAAGCAGCCAATTCTGTAACACATCCTGTATGCCTCAATGTATAACGAGTTAGAGTAGAGTAACAGTTCGCTTGTTCTGTTAATTCAGTCAGCATCCCTCACAAAGACAGATTCATCGCTCGCTTTAACAGCCAACACAGTCAGATATGGTATGATCCAAACACCAGTATCTGGCCACCCTCCCACCTTGTTTATGAAACGTAACATGGGGAATATCGATTGAGACCATTTTTTATCGGTATCACAGTAACCGTACTCACAATCGCACAGCCCACACCAATCGCATGTGCGTATGTTTCCAAATTAAACTCGGACTGCAAACAAGGAAGTTATTAGATCAAAACAGAGTTTAAGCTATTTTAACTAGCTCTGCTGTGATTTAGCACGGCAAGCACTGACCATTTGGTTCAGAGTTAATCTTGCCCGCTTCTGTTCTATCGTTCAGTTATTGTGTTTCTGGTTGCAAGACAGTGCAATATTCACTTAACTAATTTTAGGGCAGTCTGAAGACCTTCGGTCTTTATGTGCGTAACAGATATCAGTGAATCTCTTATCCCTTTGTTACAGTCAGACATGCTGTCTCCACCAGTACTTATACTGTTAAGTCCAACTTGGAGTGGAGATCATAATATTTCGTGTTACTCACCTTCAAAATGGCACTTCACACTTTGGTTTAGACTCATCGGGAAAAGACACTCTGGCTGGTGGATGAGAGCATCAACTGTTCACGTTAGGGGCATGGTTGGCTACTCGCTTAATCACCATTTCTATCATCATCGGTCCTCAAGCTGGTGGACAGTGGAAACAATTTTCTCTAACCTATTCAAACCACGAGGTCGAATGTGCACATCCATATTAAAAAGAGTGTGAACACGTTGTGGATATGTTCAAATGCGTTTGTCTGTTTGAACATAAACATAGTTATTTGATGTAGTGCCTTGTTACAGAGACCAAAAGCCTGACATTAATCAAGGAAGAGCACAAACTACACACGCACAGGAAACGATTTTTCATCTCTCATAGCACGACCTTGGATGTTGCAATCTGGTGTAATCACTTGGGGGAATATGACGGCAACAGATTGTGATGGGTAGGAAAGTCATGTTATCCATCCACACTTCAGACTCAAATATTTTATAGAGAAATCGTAGTTAGTGTGCAGTACAACACAAATACAATTCTTGTTGATAAAAGTAGTCGAAGGTTTTCACGTTCTGCGTAGTGCCTGTGCATATATTAAGTTCCATCGCCAAGTAGTACCTGTGTAAAGTCTAAGTTTACAAGCTTCCTCGCCTGAAGAAAGTGAGTTGCGAACAGTGTAATATTTTCATATTCGCTTATCGCTTCAGGTAGTTCGCAGAGCAAGCGTGCACAAAGTTGTTCCGAGTCCACTCACTATGTTTGTTACAGACGCAACTTTCCTCTGAGGGGTAACATGAACCAAGGAAAATCTATATACCAACCGTAAAAGCTACGGGCTGAATTTTAACTGATTTCAGGTGGCTAGACCGCACGACCGTGTCGGGTACAAACTAAACCATTGTTGTTCCCGTCTGTTACATGGCAAAAACTGCCAAGTAGATTAACGAAGAAAGATAACCGTTTAATCTGTTCACTGCCGGTTTGGTTAGGAACACGACTGATTTTGTAGCTTAATTGTTTAAGAAAGCCTTTCCTCATCATATCATTTGAGGGTATGTCCAGTCACATGGAAGCAATCATGAAAGCCTCATAGGAACTGATTAAAAACTAAGCGGATGCCAATTTGTTTGATGTTTTATTCTGGTGCTAGTTTTCCGTGCTTTGCGTTCAGCAAAACTTTCTCCCAAGTTGCAATCAGGTTCTGTTGATGGGTGTTGGTGCTGAAATGCACATGTTATCAAAAACGGTGACAAAATTTGGTGTTAGTAGGGACGGTGCTGACAGAACTGTTCAGTTTAATTATTGACAACATTCTGCAATTGATGGCTTCAACTAATTAAACTGACAGAAGAGCACATTTCTACGAATTCCGGTTAAAATATGTAAATTTTGAACGAACGTGACTGACAGACCAAACATGTTTTGAATGTATTATCACTCATTTCAAAACGTTAGTCCAATAAAATATATCGGTGTACAATTCGAGTTTGCTCCCTGTCGTTTTGTTTGACAGTTTGACTGGAAAACATATTTTGCTCTCACAACTACTTTGTACATGGGTGTCAAGCCCAAATAACAGATAATCCAGCAAGTTGATTGGCGCAATATTCTACAGGGAAGTTTTGGTGTAACTGTAGCACATTCCAGCCATTATTGCGATGTCAGTAGTCGTCGGCCGCTCGTATTACCGTTTGTTTTGTGTGATTCACATCGAGTCACAGTATTTCGACGCGGTGATTGCGAACGGCGCTGTTCGGGGAGTTAGTGGATTTCCGCAAATTTGCAACTCGGTTGTTGGTAATCATGCTATGACAATCTGCAATCGGCTATCACTATACCGTGCTTGGTACTGGTAACACGACAGTGTCAAAATTCTTGCCATTATTAAATAGACTCTATTTTGCTTGGACCTTGAGGTATGTTGCCGCGGTTGTGTGAAATATCATCGCAATGGATCATAGGAATCTAGATTGGAGTTCACCCCCTCAACCATTGATAGGACGCACGATACCCTCCTGTTCTGTGAACAGAGTTCTGTGCTCATATTTGAAAGATACTAGCCATAGAGCGTATTCGAATTCAATAATTCCGATCGACTGCGGATGGTTCTCAGCTCAAGCAACTTATATCGCTTATTTCACGTTAGCTCTGCTTGCATCCGTTTAATGGTAAATACGCGTCAGTAATTTCCAGCTAACAGAAAATTCATATTTGTCAGCTGTTATATTTTTTCTGACAGTCTGAGATTGATGAGCTGTTTTGGTTACCGCCCTATCTAACAAGCGGTCACCATAGCCAGAGAAGTGGTTTCCAGTGGCAGAGAGCAGGCGTTTGAACCGTTTAGGATGTAACGGGTATCACAGTCGTCCAGAACCAACACCCAAACATCTAAGACTAAGCTTTAAAATGTTAGTCAGCCAACCGCATAAGATTCTCTGCTCCAACTGCATTGCTGTGTCCAACGTTATTAGGAGAATCTGCGTTGCGTTGTTTATCTGGAACTGCTGAACATCTGTCACGTGAACCATGTAATCCGGTCATATTCAATGTTCATAGAAAAGTCAAACTGATGCTCGGCAGACCATTTAGGCCGGTCGACACAAAATATCTTTCGTTCGATCGAGCATATCTCATCAAAGCGTTGCCGGAGTTCTAGTCCCGACAGTGCTGAAGGAAGTTTGTTCACTGTTTCTTTTCGAAAAAGGCTGATTGGGAGTACGAGATCTGTGATCAAATTTGAACGATGTTTAAATCGTTATTAACCAAATCCACAAATATTCCCTGGTTATCTAGCACTCTGATTCATCTTGAAATTCCGAATCGCTGTGTTATCGACTAGAATTAACAGGCAGTCATTGCGTCTGTTATTGGAATGACTCACCGAGCTGATAATTACACATAAGCCAAGATGGTTAAACATTCAGATTTGGTCATCCGATCGTTTTAAATCTGGAGTCATTGGCTAGTGTTCAACACTGTTCTTTCGTGAAAACTCGGTGAGATGTACAACCGAATGTGCGGCAAGAAAATGGACTACAGACAACTCTAACACCAGTATAGTGTAGGTTGCGATGGTAACCGGAATCAATGGTAAATGATTTACTGTTTGCAATCAAAAAGCCCCAACCCCTGTTCAGACAGGTATGCCTGTTTAAAATGAAAGAATGGAAGTTCGATCTGTCAGGCGTGAGTCCGTGTATGAAGGATAGAAATATTACGTCAATGAAATGTGTACTCTTAGGGTCAACATTTTTGAGGCACACTTAGGTGAATGGATTTACACGTTTGTCCTAAAGATGATAAGTTGTAGATTCTTAAAAAGGCTGTTTAACAAAGTTGTACAACGATCGCAGTCGACTGAAGTATATCTGTGCTCAACTAGTCAAACCGCACTATTGGTTCTGTCGCCAACCTCACATTCTTTGATAAACACTGATTTTTCTTCCGTCTTTGGAAGGATTAGGTTTATTTCTGATGTAACGAATTTGACCAAACGAACCTAGAGTGTTAAATTTACCCAAATTTGAAAGCTTGCAGTCAAATGATCTAAACTTACGCAGATCACGTCGTGGGCAACATTTTTGCCAATCGGGTGTCAATCAGGCAAAAACTTTTTGCGGTAGCTTTGAAGATTTTAGGGCTGGACAATTATCATGCAATTTCAACTTGTTATTCTGAGTTACGTTCTGAATACTACACTTAATTACTAGAGGAATCTAAGTACAACGATATCGTCTAACCTTAAAAATTGATAACTGTAATCTTTTGAGCGAAAATATCACATCAATACATCACCTCAATACAGCCGTCGCCAAAACGTAATTGGGCAGTTTTAATTCTGTTTGTAAAGCCAATCCAAGATGATACACATGTTGAATTTTCTAAAAATATTTCCCATAATGAGTTTCATATCAAACTTAGTGAAGACATGTTCGTTTTCTGAAGTGATTTTCAACCCTGAGTTTAATTGCGTGAAATTTCTCATTTTGAATTTGGATTTCTACCAAAACTTGAGGAGCTGGAGGAACGATAAATTAAAAACTCATGTATTTAATGCACGCAAACCTACCCAGTTTACAGCAGAAGCAATCCTATCTAATAAGTCGTGTCTGACGAGGACAAACAAACTGGGAAGTTTTTGTTAGAAGCCTGTGTACAGATTTGAAAAATTGTCAGCGTTTTTTTCCATATAAGTCAGCTGCCACTTGACTTATGTTGATGTAAGCAACTCCATCAACCACACTAGTCGTCAAGACACCTATTCTTGTTTAACCAGACTTACCAACGTAGAATAACTTTGGCATGTTGACGTTATAGAATGAGGTACTAGATTTATCCCAGTCAAAAAGCTCAGACTTTGTTAACCATGATGACCCTATCGAACTGTTTGCTTAACCTTGATTATATAAATCTGTTCTGTATTAGTACAGCAAAACTTACCCTTTTACAAATGTCCTGATAAACAGCTTCTCCGACAGATTGATATGGGATTCATGTCTGTTTGGTGACCTGTGATTTTGTTTATTCCACACTGCACAGTGATTTTTTAATTGCCTTTTCTGTCTATCCTACTTTATGAACCATCGAAAACACCATCGGCTGTAAATAATCCCCATCAGTGGATTTTGCTCAGTTTCACTCTTATTGTTGTCATTGTATTTGATAAAATATAGTGAAATGACCTCGGAGAATATGTCACGTAGTATATTGTTAAATTCTGTTTCTGACTGCCCGTAGCACTTGCGGACCAAATCTGAGACAATGTGGAGGCACCGGGGAACAGCATTCTTCCGAAGTAGAGGTTCCAAAGAAGGTCTTGTAAGAGGAAACAATATGAACAAGAAGGAGCCAAAGGCCCAATAAGCCATGTACACGACTTAATCAAACGCAAACTGAAACCGTACTAACAACGCAGCAGCACGCTCTGTTACACAACTCAAAATCAATTCGAGCGTGCTCCCAGGTTACGGTTACGCGTTCCAAATTTATCATCTCATAGGTAAAGTGTTGGGTCTGCAACACTAATCAGGCCAAATTGTTTTCATCAAAAATTATTGGACACCCAGACATGGCCAGTATGGCACATTCTACCGGGATCTGTCGTAGCAACATTACCACTCGTAGTTGTAAATCGTACAGTCAACAGTGTCAAGGAATAAGGCCCGGTCTTCCTGCGGCTTGACCAACTGAATCACTCTTATAAACAGAACCGGCGATCAAGCTTATAGATTTATCTGTAATCGGGCGATTACATTTTTGAATTTTGGAATGATAAGGATGGGTGATCAGTGTTTGTACGTGTATTCAAATATCAACTATCTCCTTAATTCCAAACCCGTATTTTTCGTTGTTCGCACTGTTATCGTTGTTTGGGTTCACAGCCAGTATAGTAGCGAGAAGTCGTCCAATAAAGCACAATCTTTATTGCCCAATACGCTAGTCCTCATGCCACACGCGCGCTCGCGTTTATTAGTCATCACTCCGGATCACAACACCCACAGGTTTACGCCCACGCACCGTGTGCACTTCTGCCCGGTTTATGTGCGCGGTTGGCGCCGTCTATCGGGGGGTTCTCTGTCTGTCATTCTTCGTCCGTTGGTCCGATTTCGTTGAGCCATGACTCGTCCGGTTGCTCTTGTTCTCCTCCATCTATCTCCACTGGCCTCTGAGCCTAGTTCCCGACCGCTTTGCGATATTCCTGCGAATGTTGGAATAAGCGCGTCTCCGATTTCGTCGTCCTTTCTAGTTTCCCCGCAATGTCTCGCCCGTTGGTCCGATCCATTCGAGCGATGATTCATCCGGTTGCCCCCGCCGTCCCCGATCCGCTCGTTGTGGGGTTTTGGACGTGCCTTCCCTCTCGTCGAGGTACTCCGCCGAATGTTGAAATACCCACACCTCCAGCCTGAGTATCTACCACAGTATGAATGGAATGATCGTGCCGCCTGTCCATCAATTTCCTTAAGCTTTCAACAGAGAATTACGGTAACGCAGACAGTACTCATCCAGACAGCCCAGAGAGGAAGACGTATCAGTTAGCTTCCCGGTTTATGTTATAATCTATTTTCGAATATCAAGTACCGGAATATCACTCACCAAGATAAATGAAGGATGAACATTTTGCTCTGTACTCATCTAATCTAACAAACCAGAAGAGAAACAAATGAGTCGGGCGGTAGACGCTCTAATAAATAGAAACCATACTGAAAGGAATTCAATCGACTGAGCTGAAATTTCCACCATATGCTTGTTCGTGGAGAAGTTTGAGATTACCCGTGTTTCAATTAGACAGCAAATTCCAAACCAATTCGTTCTGCTGTTCTACTGTTTTGTTATGCTGTCAGCTGGCCGTGATTGTGTGAAGTCAGAAGAAAGGGTTCACCGATGCATTCCCCGTTGAAAGCAATATCAAGTTAATAAACGCACAAAGTAAACCTAGAATTATCCGTTGTCTTTTCCGCATTGTTCATTGCCTTAACTCGCTGCTTCACGATTATACTGGGATAATCTTACCCGGAATGCAGTCCACGTTTTGTATATAAACAGAAAACATGTGTATCAACCCCAATGTAAATATGTTTTCTGTGTAGGCGTAACTGACCTGGCTGGATACCTTTCAGGATGTGTGCAAAAACATAGGTCTCCTAAAACTTGTTTGATGCCAGCCGTGTTCCGAACTAAGCTTCAAAAGACGGCCAATCTACACTTATGGACGTCAGTTACAAATAACACAAACGCTAAGTCGAATGGCTAAAACGCATCCACATCCGTTGCTGGTGGCTCAACGCTAAGCTCAATGCCGGCTCTCTTGTAAAGTAAGCCTTCCCAATCACCGCGTCTTGATCTTGGCCTTCACGACGCTGAGAAGTGTTCTTTAATTTCCGCGTGTTCTACTGTTTAAGAAATACTCTGCACGTAGTTTCAGACACCAGCTTCCGCTCTAAAAGCTGAAACTGAACCACACTATGTTTAACTTGACACTGCTTTACACGTTTCGTCCTCGGTTACACTCGTGGCACCTGCAAAAACAACAATGCTTATATGAACTAAAACAACGTCAAACATTGTGGTCATTCAAGAAGAATCGAACTGTGAAAGAGTCATGTTGGGGACAGTCCTCATGTATGCACTATGACCGCTCTGCATCATTGGAATTTATGCTTTAACATCTCTAGTCAGCACTTCCGTATATCCTAGGTACGTGCGTCTCCTAGAAAGGTCACTGCTGTCCAGTACCATGATAGCTACAGCTGATGGAAGTGTAGGGCAAACCAAGTGAATAGAATGTGGGTGGGTGTGGGGGAGGGGGATAAGTAGGAGGCTGATGGACATTCAAATGTATTAGGCAATTGCCGGTTGAAGCCAATAAGCGGTTGCGTGAAAACTATGGCCAAACAACAGATGATGACATACTATTAAAGGTAGTAACCACTGCTTGCCGTTACAGGCAAAAACGCGTTTAATTACGGCGAGGAAACCAGTTGAGTAATTGAGTGATAACAACCAACACATGAGACAAACTGTCAGGTTCTTTGTAAACTGTGTTCAAGAAACTCCTGGTTTAATGAATGCTATCCTCAGTGCAATCTAAGATCTACCGATTGAGGCATGGTCAAAGTTGCCGGTTTACCTGCTGGCTTCAATGAATGAGTCTGAGTTCATTGAATACAACTCTTACAAGCGGCAAGAGAATACTGGTAGAAATATACTGAATCAAACGAACCAATAGAGGTCACGTGTACTATGGTGTGAGAAATGGTGACCCGGTGATTGTTGGATATTTACTGAAGGCCATGCCACCTACATAACTGGTTGAAAAACCATAACGGATTGTCACGTACGGCTAAATCGGTACTTCGCCGTGCCCATAAGGTAGAGTGATTACAAGAGAGGTTTATGTGATTTTTGTATATTCCCAACCTGTTTGGGCTGAACGATAAATACCACCTCGTTCATTCTTTCAGCACACCAAAACGTACATCAAAATTCGTGCATTCCCATGTACAAATCACGGTGTAATAAAGTGTCAACTAAAACATGAATATTTCAAGAAACATTTCCTTTCCGATACATTCCAGTGACATCAATAAAAACAGCTTTTTCATCTTCCATTCCTGTGCCAACGTTGTTGATGTCACTCTGGAAATAGCATCTTACTCAATGGTATAAAGTGTTATTGACAAACTCTTCTGACTTATTCATAAACGATTACGGAGTTTACAGTAATCTGGAAACAACCTACATGTGAACGTTTTTGACTAGTTTCATTGTTAAGTACATTCTACCATCATATTCCAGAAATGATAAGACAGTATTCTATCAACCTTTGATGTCAGCAATAGTGGTACTATTATTCACGGTTTTTAACAGAAAACTGAAGCTTTTGTTAGCATCCAGTTTGCTCTCGCACAAATACATTGTGTTAATTATATCGGTCCAAACTATGGCGATACTTTTGGAGACAGTTTTTGCAATGGCCTGCAAGAAACACATTGTTAATCTTATAAAATTAAAATTTACTAAAATTAAATTGAGTTGCGCGTGTCCCACATCCTACGTTTTGCTGTTCATTAACCCAGGTTTTCATCTGATGGATATTTGTTTAGCATGCTCATCGAACATCAGACTGAAAGAATTGATGGACAGTTTAAATGACAGACTCAATCAGCCTTAATGTAAAGTAAACTTATCAATTGGATTTCGTAATTTGGTTAAAAATGTGAAAGCTGAATTTGCAAAAATTCGAGCTAATTATGAAATAAGGACAAACAAATGGTTTTTGTCTGTTTTTGATGAACATTTAGAAGTTTGATAAAAAAACAGTCGAAGGTTAAATAAAGTGACACATTCAAAGTATATTTTTGGATCGCAGAAAATTACACCTCAACTCCTTATCTCCCTAGAATGAAAACACGATAGTACATAACTTGAATATAGTGTCAGATATCCGCACCAAATTTAGTACGAATAAAGCTGAACCGTTTTGGCGTCATGTTTAACAGGTCACTGATGAACAGATTGAGAATATCATAACGTTACGAGCAATTTATACTACTCAACATTTCAAACACCTCGGGTGGCCTTCCTCAGGAATGTTGTAATCGAAATCGATTACAAAACTCCTGAGGAAGGCCACCCGAGGTAGTTGAAACGTAGAGTGTTACAACTTGCTCGTAACGTTTTGCCAAATGCGCAATTTTATAGCCCATAGACAACGACGACAATCAGTAAGCAAATGCTTCACTTGTGGTCGCGCATCGTGGCAGATTTGTTGAACTAGAAGAGATTCTATTGTAAAATCTGGAACTTAAGGTAAAATCATTTCGACGATAAAATACTCCATTGCTTATACGGAATGAGACAGCTAGAAGTATGCGTACCAAGTATATAATGTAAGTTTTGATAACCGGTTAATTTCACTTCAACCATAGCAGTAGGAGTGCAATACTCATACAACGTAATGTGCATATTTAGGAACATGATTCTAAACGGCCTCAGAAACGATATCGTTGACAGAGACACCTCGAAGACTCCCGCGAATGCTGACCATTGATATAAGTAGTCAGGGAAACAAGTAGTGTTTGGTAGTAACGAGTTACTTCAGCGATCTGTTCTGACACCAGGTGCCACTTGATGCACGGCATTCAAATCTGCGGGTTGGTGAATGACGCGATTCGTCATGAAGCTTCGTTAATGGAACGGAGAAAAAGAGCTTGCCCAAAGCTGTCACTTGTTTGCATGATTCACAGAGATTTGGTTCAGCTGCATATTCTGCCAAAGACCATCATTCTTAGAATGAAACGTTTTGGGATAACACTGTTCATGAGGTAAGTTGTGCTGAGATTTACTTTCCATTAATTTGAATGAATACAAATGATTTTTCTCGGCATAAGTTACACGCTGCAATTGTCCATCATATCTGGCATCCTCAGATGAATTATCTTTATGTGGGTCACACAAATGTTTGTCAAAACCACACCAAATTGAGTGATTCAGTGGCACACAATGATATTCGATTATTTTCAAGCAGATTTCACTGAATACATCAACTAATGAAGAAAACTGGGCTTAAAAAGAAGCACTCACAACAGCTTCATGACTGACCGTTTGATAATGTTTTCCGCTCACTGCGTGTGCTCTGAAATTTCCCCGTTGTAATGACTTTATTAGCCATACCATTTTTTAAATACGTAAGGCCACAAGCGTAATTTTTTTAAATGAGGGAAGGACTTGTCCATTAGGTCAGTGAACGAATTACTGGAAACTTATGTTTCGCACACGAAAACAAACTTGTTTTTATTCCTTGCTTTGGTGATATCCTGAATTTTAAATTTCTCTGCAAAATTAACTCTAATTACACAAAATCTGCGAATAGAACTGTCTTCAACCACTTGTCATATTCAGGATCTGAATGCGTAGTCAAAGCCAGCAAACAAGAATTTCAGCAGAAATACTATTGGTCAGTACGTGTACACTATTTACGTATACTGTTAAATAATGTTACGTCATATTCCAAATGGCGTAGATGATGATCAGTTAAGTTGATTGCCTTTTCATCCGAAAGGGAGTGTGAAACAGTATTTATCACGGAATCTCAATAAAGAGGAAGAAGACCCACCCAGATGCACTTCTGCCCGAGAGACCACTCCTGTCGAGGACGGTGAACTTATAGAGTCATATAGAAAGCACATTTTGGGGTCTTAAATATGTTCCGCCCCTCCAACAACAAAGCGATAGATTGGTTCCTTCTAATCGAACTCCGCTTCCAAAAGTACTCTTCTCAAGGCGGTCTATTCGTTTGGAAACCCACACGAAAGCAGCCCACATGTATCTCTGAGGCGTAGCAAATTTCCTGTGAACGTGGGTGAGTAATTCTGCCTGAAATACTCGACAGCAGTTTCTTGAATTTAGCCATGCTAATGCTAGATGAATATTAGCCGGATTAGTTGGGCGACGCTCCCCAGGGGTGTCTTCGTATAAATATGAATGAGAAAATGACTCCAAGGATTCGATTTTGAATTCGAACACGTGAGCTCATCGACTCAAATGGCGCGTTCCTCACATGAGTTAAAGTTTGTTTTACTAATAGAACGATTATTTGTATTGCTTTTAAAAATGTGACCAGCCTAGACAACTGGGTAAACTGTATCCAATTTTTGTATTTCCCCCTAGCTCGGTCACGAACGCCGATGGAACAACAGTTTCAATGTTGTTTCGTTAATTGATAGTTCTTGGGTTTGAAGTAAAACTAGTTAGTTTCTGTTAAAATGTGAACAAACTAACAACATTTTAACCAATTTACAATCAATGTTATTTAAGCGCAAATTCGAATGGATTGCTCGTCTTCCTCTATCCTTATCGCCGTTTGTCCCTAGGGGCAAGTTTTCATTTCTGTGAGTTTCTTAATTACAATGGCAAGTGAGAGGCATCAAATAATATTCATTTTATAAGACCCATAATACTTCAAGTTACTAAGAACAATTTTGATGAATCTTCTGCATGAGATTATCCTCAGCCTCACAGCTAGGATAATGATGTTCAACCGCGCGATGTTGCATCCACATCGATAATATCCGTTTGGATAAAGTTCACTTTCTTTCCCGAAAAAATATCGTTAATGGAAAAAACATTTTTATGCTTTTGGATGTTCGTTGTTATGCGAAACAACCTTTTAGGAATGAAGTCAACATTTATCTGATGAGAAAAGGTGTTAGTTTCACTCTGTGAAGACTAACAAACATATCACTAGAGGTTTTCTACACAAACTCATGACAAGAGAGTTTTTGTGTGTATGTGGTTATATATTTTAAATCTTGGTCCTAAAAGTTATACTTCAGTTCACAAAGCACCTTCAGGGAAGAAATAAACTGTTTCACTTGAAGAAGTGTATGTTCTTGCTGGGAAAAGGTAATCGCATCAAGACTGTGCCGATGTCATAAAGATTCTCCAAGGAGAATTTTTCGTTTTTAGAGAAGGTTTAATGAGGATAACAACGCACTGGTACAGTAGGACTGAGTCTGATTCGTCAAAGTTGAGCAGAACGCGTTTGTTCAAAAACATCAGAATTGGAAAGTATGAGAATGGTAGATTCTAATCGAAAGATGGATAACACTTTCATAGAAATATTGGTGTGCATCGATTTGTGATGCGAGTTGATCAACTAAACAGCAGCTCAGCAAACATATGCGTGCGAATTAACGTATACTTAAATTTATTGCACACATTGAAACAATCTAGGCGCCAGCTGTTCCGGAATCACCAAGAGTTCGTAGATATCTCAATGAACTTGCTTCATAATTCTGTAAAAGCAGCCTAACTCACCTATTTGCTCATCGCACATGGCGTTCGCCCTGGGGAGTCTAAACTGAACAGCTCTTTCGCAGGATATACAGCTTCAGCAGTTTTTTCTTGCTGTTATCCTAGCAAACATCATTCGTCATAATGTATTAGGTTTGTGCAATGAAGTATCTGTAAACTTATCAAACCTTCTCACTAGCAGTGTTTGGGTTCACTCAGAACATATCGGAAACGCTCAAAACGGCAAACATGCTCACTACGTCAGTGAAATTACATAACTTTGTTGAACTAAATCGTCGATAATTCAACCATAATGGACAATTTCCATATCTTCGAGTTGACCATATCGGTCACTGGTGAAATACCAAAGATGTTAGCCGGTAGTAAATACTTTTGCCTGTGACCACCGTTATTTGGCCATTATCCGTGGTTGTTGTTTGACATAAGGTTTTCTCCTCATTTCGATCAGCGTTAACTATCCATCACGCTCTCGTGGAACGGAATTAGACACGCCTTATGGTCACTTTTCATCATCAGAACACAGTTTAGCATTGCAATCTCATGGTTACACTTGAGGCAGCTTCGCGATGATCCAGGCGACCAAGCCACTAATAGAAATGATAAAAATCTGCCAGGATAGTCGGAAAAGGTGGAGAATGGTTCGAAACTGATCATTTTTCATGAAAACTAGTGGATGCAAGCATTTCGTATTGATTCATCAGTATCAAACAACTGTTCGTGAACCTGACCCTTCTCTGGACTTAATGACTTATCCTCACTCGCTTATTGATTTTCCACCCCTCAAATCGATTGTTTTAAAAAAAGCCCACCCATGTTATTGTAAGTTTGGTACTGATGAGTCAATACGAAATGTTTGCATCTACCAGTTTTCATGTTCTATCTGCTTTGTTCAAACTGCTCGAGGGAACCAATTGTTTCACATTTTTCATGAGTTTACCCCTTAGATTAACGAAAGAGATTTGTTTTATGAATACATTTCAGTATCCAGATTTTGCCACCAATCGATGGCGATTGACGAAAAAGCATCAAGATTGGCCAAAAATCGATGAACTGGATTGCTTAATTAAAATGCGAAACCTTACAGTGAATCGATTTTACCCGGATGGATTGTGTTAGACAACCACTTAAAAAATCTCTCACCTGTCCCGTTGTAAGTATTCATTTCTACAACATTATGTAGTTGGGTTTCGCGTTTGTGTTTCACAGCTAAGCAGTTCGAAGTAATGTGAACTTTCAGTCATAAATCTGGGGTAACTAACGGTTGACTTTCCAGTCATTGATGTAAGACATTGTTAAACTTCCCGTTTTGTAGCAATGAACAAAGATGCTGTGAGAGGAATTATATTGAGAAGAGTGTTACATCTCATTATACCAACGGGTATACGCTGAAACTGAAGTCAATTCAAGCGTTTGTTTTATTTCCCACCAAATCTCAAAAACCTTGCGCTTGACACTTGGAAATAAGTGAACATTTGCTGTTGAAGAAAGGTGAAGTTCCATCTGAAATGGGGGCGAAATAACTGAAGGGCTGTACTTTGACATATAACGACGAAATGGTTTTATCGAACCAGTCGTGAAACTGTTTAGTACAGATCAGTATGAATCAAGATACATTGAAAATAACGTTGTATGCAAATTTATTATTGTTCTCTGTAGTGTGATGAAATGTGATGAATCGCAGGTGAAATTTGATTACCGCTTGCCGAAAAAATGGTATTTGCAGACGTTAGTAAGATTATACGGTACTTATTAAGGCAAAGCACACAATTGCACAAAACTTCATGTTCTTTTTATAGTTATCACAGCATTTAGCTGCATTATATGAAACGCTTGACCTTTAATTTTCTTCAATACAGACAGCAGGTGATCAGAACATTTTACAACGAATGTAACACATTCGTCCAAATAGTTGCTGGAATGATGACCTTTAGGTACGGTGCGATTATTTGAGCGCTGAAACACTTGAGAACAACCTTACGAAGTTGATGGCATATGTCAGCCAAGGCCATTTCTGTAGCAATGCAAATTTCATCACAAGTTGAAAACGTTTAATGAAGGTTCAGGAGCAACAATATTGGTGTGTCCCGACAAAATATGTATCTGATGAAAACAATGTTATCCTTCAAAAAGAACAGTGCCTTTCGAGAGGCTTAAGTCAAGTTAATCACTATAGACAGTGGAATGTTGAAGCGTATAATCTGACGACGCCTTGAAAATGGTATTACGGATCCGTGTAAGAAGTATTAGAATAACGTCAAAGGCATTAGGAAAACAGCAAATATCTGTCGTGACCCCTATAGGTATATTTCGGTATTATTCTTTCAGACGTCTAAAGATAAATAGTTGGGTGTGTCAATATGGAAAAGACGACCAAAATTGATGGATAGGCTTGTTAGGAGGGTACCTTATCGTCTTCATCAAATCATGTTTTGACTAACGGAGCTAAGATGAAGCTCGTTTCAGGATTTTCAAATATATGCGTGAATACGCAAAGTACATGTGGCACAAAGAACTCGAATATCATTCAACTTTTCACTTTGTTTGCTGGCATAGCTGAATTAAAATTTGAGACCATTGTGAAGTAAACAAGTGACTTATTCTCTTCAGACACCTTCAGACATTTTGACTTCAGAATCACATTTATTCACGAGGTTCAAAATGAACAAAGTGTGGAAAATATGCTACTGAAAAATATCAGGCAAAACACATTGTGTGTCTGCTGGCCGACTCAGAGCTGACAAGAAAGACACCGTCCTCACTCACAAATTGTCGTGTTTGCACATGTTTGCTGCCCGAGGCTCGACCTGCCCAAATTGAGTGAAGCAATGTGATATTTCAACTGCTGCGTATTCCTCTTCATTGACCAGTAAAGTGACAGGCCGATAAATGACATGAGTTAACGTAACTACACTGAGCTCATCGTACTGACAGTCGTTAGCAAAATTCGACGAGCCACAAAGAGACAGAGTGATGACTCATGATTTATCTACAGGAAGATAGGTGGAGAAATATGCACGTGGTGGCTCAAGGGCAGATGACATAGGTTGTCTGAAAATTCGCAAAGTACTTGTTCACGGTGATCCAGCCTGTTCCTAAATTATCTATCTGGTCGATCGTAGGGAGTGAGTGGGTCCTTCTGGAGGACATCTTGGTTTTAGTCACAAGGCCAGGCTGAAAACATTTACACCTAATACCGACCGTCCAGGCTAGATCGTTATTTCAGAATGACACTGCTTGTAGGGGGGTTTTAGTCAGCCTACAACAAAATCCCTGCTTGGCTAGCAGTGAATTCATATTGAATGTTTTATTTGCTTGTCCGTCGTTGTAGAGTATTTGGGTGACAGGTGTATGAATGGAATGTTATTCAGCAAAGTACCTTTGACTAATCGATGTTGAGAAGCGAGTGCACGTGTTACAGAATATAGCTACGAATCTAATATAAACACAGTGCCTCTTTCTATGTCAGGTCCGAAATGGCCAGCCGAAGCCAACTAGTCCCGAATGCTTATTTCGTCCATGACTATGCACTTACGTGTGGGATCTCCACCGTTTGGACAGTGGAGACCAACCTGTTAATCAACTTCGTGTAGTGGTCTGAATGTACGCTGCAACACGATGCTTTTAACTTTGGTCGACGACCTGTAAACTGAATAAACCTGTTGACATGCATATCCCCTAACTATCAAGTTAACCTGGTTTTTGAAAAACGCACTAAACTAGCTTTGTTCTGGTTCGGCGATCTGTAACCCGAAAAAACTGGTAAATATTTCGCAGGTTATTTTGCTACAAATTCTGCACGCTTCTCACTTTGTATATAGAACCTTTCAGTTCGGACAGAGGCAATTTTAAAATGGGTTATGCATACTGATTGTTAACTAGAGGTAGGATAATTGTCATATTGACTTAGAAGGAAATGTAACAGCCAGCAAGCCTGAAGGCTCCAGAAAGCCATCTGTAAGAGAAGGCCTGCGGATAGCGATTTTTCCCTGATGATCAAACACTGTAACGCTTAGCTCCTTAATTTGAACGATAAATCGGCCTCTGTTCGGTAATCTGCTTTGTCATGAGTAAAAGCGACCTGCAGTAACAAATCACATCACTGATCTTGAAAGCTATGTTTTGGCAATTTTGACCGGTATGGTTATCCATTAGCTCATGTCACTAATTTCTTTTCAACTCTTCTATGCGCGCGTTCCGCTATAGGTCTTAAAACTGCTGTCTACAGTGTGATGTGGGCAGCCTCAGCGCAATTCATGAAGATGTAATGATTGACAGTTCGAGTCCACAAGCTTAAACTACATTTGCAGGTAATGAGTTAGCTTTACACTCGATGTCGTTCTCTCTTGTTCTCGACTGCTAACAATACAATTTAGTCGATTCACTGACGCTGTGACTGAGCATGGATGCTAGCTTATCACGCTGTCACTTCGAACTCTCGTGGTGGGGGGCTCAAAGGAAGAAAATTGCGAGCAAACTTTTTGCTTGTATGATGGGAATTTGACAACGTCAGTACCTCCTATCAAGCCCTTTTCAACGGAAATCCAGTAATCATTGAACTCGAACTTATACAAGGTGCAAAATTAAAAATCTTGAATAATCCTCTCTACTCTCATTCAGTTACATATCTGTAATACACAACAACCAGGTATCGACTGATGGATTCGATTTTAAGTGGCTTATGCATGAGCACGTTCACCCGCCAAAGTTGTCTAGGCTAATTATGTTATAACTTCCTTACATATGTGTGCTGTAACTAGCTTGGGCAACACTCATAACTAGCAGGGGATTTCTCATCTGAATAGATTTTTCAGTCAGTCTCTCTCATAGTTAAAAACTACGCTCTATTTTCAACCTTGTAATTCTCGATAGTACTGCATATTCTCTCCATGGCTGAAACTAAAACTTCAGTCACGCGTCCATGAGGCAATCCCTGTTGACCGCTGCGTCACATACCTCAAATTAGACGTCGACCAGATTAGCATATATGAAGACAACAAAATTCTCCTGTGAACATGACTTTGACTACTCGGTCACCTCAACAGGTGACAGTAACTATTCTGTTAACTCCAGTCGATCGCCCCTCGACAAGCACTTCTAATCAAGCTGGGATCACAGAATGTATCAACATGTTGAGCAGCAGTTTTTTTTACTGATGATTAGTGGGGAATTCCGATCTCTATGTAAACTAAACATCCTTTACAACGTATCGCAGATATCCCGTTTCCATTCACTTTCCAGCTTGCCTGTTTCGACAATAAGCAATAGACTGGAGTTCCGCTCCAATTGAGGACCATCAGTATTGCGTATCCCTGTCACGGCCGGGACCAGAACTCCGGCACTTCTTCCTGATGCAACCTTGTTGACGGCCGCTTCATTGATTCCAAAATAGTCAATATCGGAATGTTATATACAAACTTTCAGCCACGTTAGCTTATAGTTAACGCTGTGATTGCCCAGAAGTCTCAAGAATGGACAGAATAATTGTTCTGTGAACTTCAACGGATGTTCCCACGAATATGACTTCTCTGTAAACGAAAATGATAGAATAGGGAAATCTATTGTGTGATTTTGAACCACAGGCCACCTTTTTGGTTTTCCACATGTATATTCATTGGTATCATTGACTTGGCAGGGTTAGCAAAACCACGTTTAAAAGCATGTCTCTTATGACACTGCAGTCAACGTGTGAAATAGAATTTGTGGATACAATGAATTAGGGTCATAAGCATCAAACATGTATGCATACCAAGTCTATCCAGACTAAGGCTTGTAACTAGTAACATATGCCAGAATATTGTCACAAAATGACATTTTTGAGAATGTCTTAGGTAGCACTCTATTTTTAAAGTATACTTCTGCAGTTATTTATGTCCACAAACACTTTTGTTAACAGGGCAAACAATCCCTAGTAAGGATCTGTTCAACCCCACAAAAGTGGATTCAGTAAAACAGGACTTATCATTATGGTCTTCATTCTAGAACACGTGAGTTAGTGACTGCTCTCAAGAGGTTTGCAGTAAACCGATCGTTATAGTGTCCTACCTCTTAGTGCAAGAATAAACCGCATAATAAGACTGTGCTTTTGTATCACTGGATTTCATGGTGGGCGTTATCTCATCAAGGTGCAAAACGGACGAAAACTTTCCCATCTGAATAAATTTTTATTAACATATTGATTTTACTCGAGCGCACATTTTGTAGTTACTCAGCTTTCGGTAGTGAACAAACACAGGTAAAATCCAAGTGCAGAACTGCTCTGATACAAGAGATACGTGAAATTTCAATGGTTGACAGCCGAAGGTCATGTGATCAGGATCGCTAACTGTATCATTATAGCCACGTAATCTGTTTTACATCTGTCACTCTCCATGAACCTGAAGCTGAAAGTACCATAATTAAGATAAGATAAGGGTTATTGTTACCATGTTTTCTTGTGAATATAACATTCCTGAAGTGCAATACTTTGGACCGCTTATATGCAGTTTATTTCTTATTGGGTTTCTCGACCGACTGGAGGCAGATGTGCTGAAATTTGGGCACGTAATACTCATAGTGGCTATTTCGGGGCAATTTAAATTCAACACATTTGACTACTCGTCCAATTCTGACAGTAACGCATACCTAATATATATATGATGTGTGTAAACAGGGAGTGTGTACACCCAACGCATAGTAGATTCCGCAACTTTTCACTGCAATGTTATTGGCAGAAATTTTCGTGCTCTGACCTACAGAAACTGATTTCAGTTCAGGCTATTCGTTTCTCGCTTTGCATTCGTTTACTGCTAGCAAGCTGCATGTTTTGTACATAATTGCATTTTCTGCAGTCTATGTAACAACATGTTATAACAGCACTTGAAATCATGGACTACTCACGTGAACTAAGACTATCCATCGTAAAGCTTTGATTTAATAGTTTGTGTTACCTGATTTGGAGATGGCAAAAATTATAGTTTCTCAAAAGTTGCTACACTGTAACAGGACACAATGTGACCTGAAAAGTGCTTTTTGTGTTTCCACAACACATCGGTTAAAATTATAGAGTTCCAAAAAATCTACGGAATCATTTTGGAAAGCAACATATTGATTTCAACATATATCATGTAAAATACCATTCAACCGCTCAAATGCTGAGTTATCAGCGTAGTCAACTGCTCGTTTGAATTTCCACATAATGTCGAGCCGAAGAATGGGAGACGGAATTTCAAGCGTGACTGAAATTTGATGATGTGACTTTCAACTGTGAGAGTTGTAGGATGTTTACCAACCTCTTACGTAAACAAAGAATCGTGTTACATAATGTAAATAACAGTCGACTTCTCGGTAGTTAGTTAGTTTCGTTGTCTAGCCACTTTAGGTGGTTGGCTAAGCCTTGGTGGGTAAAACCACGAAAGTGGTCAGCGTTCACCGGATACTCAAAGTTGCTTAAACTAGCAACGAATGTGCAACCAATGCATTCTGTTAGATTGGTCACAAGCCTTTTTGAATGGTATGATCAGATCTGGTTAAATAAATGCATTATCAATCTACCTATGTAAACTCTAATACCCTTAAGAGGAACCAGATTTATGGTTTTAACAATACTGGTTTGTCATGGAAGTTCATGGTTCACACATTCTCATGCACATTAACTACACATTGCAGCGTCCAAAAATGTGTTGAAAGGTGTGATGGAGGTAATATGTGAACCAGTCTGTCTCAAAGTAACTCTTGAAAGATTGGTTGATGAATGCAAGGTTCTTTGTCATTATGACAATCGAAACATTTTGTTCGATCGCAGTCGTGTTTTCATTCATAAAGTCGTCAATTTTCAGCACACTAAACACTAAATATAGTGTAGTGGGCCTGTATAGCGAACAACTTTTGTCTTTCTGGAAACCGTTGAAGTAGAAATCGTATTTATCCCACAGAAACGAGAGTAGTGAAATTGTATGCCTTCAGGTACTTATTGCTGTGCCATAAGACAGCACTGTAAAATTCTGTCTGCTTGCCTTTCCAAGTTCCCAAATGCGAAAGGCAATGCGAGCGAATCTTG
Source organism: Paragonimus westermani (assembly GCA_008508345.1). NCBI lineage: Eukaryota > Metazoa > Platyhelminthes > Trematoda > Plagiorchiida > Troglotrematidae > Paragonimus > Paragonimus westermani. Next base: position 133,494 of record QNGE01000001.1, on the reverse strand, counting down.
TTCAGTTTATAACAGTTCCCTCTGGGTGGGTCCTGCAGAAGCAAGTGTCATCTATTGGCGTTTCAAACTGTTCAAGAAGACGTTGGCTAGACTCACTAAGAGTCCAGCTGAATGTATTCTCACATAGGTGAGTGAAATGCGTATTTTGCCTACAATTAGTACAGTAATTTAGTCAACACAATTTGACCATCAGTTACAGCTGGCCATAGCTTATGCGACCTCTCTGAGCAACCCGTATGTGAAAGATACTATGCTCGAGTTTGATCTTCACACGGTCCAGGTGTAAAATTTAGCTACTCTGATATAAGACAACCGTGTTTGCCACTGTTTCATCCAGCTCAACTTAGAAACGACCAATTTATCGATTGTAAACGCTCAGTCATCTTTCACTTGTGATCAGTATCCAGTTTGTCCGATAGAAGACAGAGTAGCTTTTGTGTTAATTGTAATCATAATTAGAATCTCTCATCGAGTCAAGTTGCAGAACAATATTTTTCTAGCTGATTCACAGAGGGGGGTGAGTTGCCATAACGGGATCACCACGCACAGACGTTTGAAGATTCCGCGTTCCAGTAAAACTTTCGGCAGTGCTCTTTCGAAGAAAAACTATGCGCGAACAATAATGATGTTAACGTTTGTCAGAACTACACACCATTTTCAAGGCTGGACTTTGAATTCCTGCTAACCTCATATGAGGACATCTTGTTCGTCCACTCAGAAAGAACCACGGCATGATTACTTGTAGGACGGAAGTCAACGACAGCATTATAAGTTAGCGTCAATCCAATTCCGTTCATTCTAAGAAGATGCACGCAATCCCGAATGTATGGTGAGATGCTAGAGTGGCAACAGATTAGTAGCAAACTAACTTGGTTCTAAATGCTTACCTACAGTTTGCATACATCTCAAAGCACACCTTTCAGTTGAATACTTGGTAGACGAATTTTTGGTCAAAAGTTTCAATTTACGAGCCAAGCTGCAACGTTTCTCGCTTTGCCAGTCAGTGACGTTATACGTCTGAGACCAACAGTGAAAGTACATACCGCCTTACTTTCAGACATGGTAGGCCTAAGTGGTAAAATGACCCTACTGACCTAGGAGTAAAAGTTATCTAATGCACCACAGCTCACGTTTTCATGAAAAAATCATGTTGGTTTCATGTTTAAACAAACAACACCCACTTCATACATATCCTGATGCATACTTACCAAGGATAAAATGAACTGAGTGGGTTCCAGAACATAGCCAAGATACAAGGTTCACCCTCAGATCACCTGCTCCATCAGTGTAAACAAAGGCGTTCGTTGGTATCGATTATTGTAAGTTGCATAGCCTAATTACTCTCTGGTTCGTACAAGTCATTCAGTAGGTCACCATTTCTCACTCGACTGCTGTTCTTTGTTAGTTCCGACTCAGAATATATCTACCGAGATCCAGATGCAGAATGACAAAGATGAGGCCAAAAATGATGGGACGGTAAACGAATCTCATAATATTTTTCCTTTTGGTGCACAAACTATCAGAAGTACGTATATTGTTCTCCAAAACGTCAACATCATGTTTCAGTTGTAGATTTCGGGACAAATTTTGTCGGGTTGCTTCTGTTAATTGTTTCCTGATAAGTTTCTGCAGAGATATACTGAGCAACTTCTAGAAGGATGCGAGCGTGTGAATTCTTCCAAAGGCGACGGTTTGATTAGCTGCTTTGGAAAGAGCATTGGAATCGTAATGGAGCTAGTAGACAGTATTCACCCAACTCTGTTTCCTATCATTCATTGTGTCTACAACTTATCGTGCAGTTGCAAAGTCACTTACTTCAGTAGAACTGAGAGAACACTTGAAACCAAGTTCAAAGGAATATCCGAAGGTAACAGGCAGGTGTTTTGGGATGGTGTCTAGTAGGTAACATTTAACACTGAGCACATACAGATTACAGGTGACAACTCAGTACTGCATCATCGTTTACAGTTTTGCTGAATGGTCACAAATCACAAACTGTCAAACATGTCAACTCCAAGCTTTTGTGGTCGACTGCCAGTGTTTTATTGCAGCGGAATCAATCCATGTTCCAGTTCATTTCCTGCATTTAGGCGTTTCGTTTGGATGCTTCGTTCTGTTCTCATACTAACCACTTGATTACGACTGAAGAAAGTTTGCCAAACCATATCACATTGCAATTTGCGGTTTCTGACTAGCGTATTCGAATGACGAAATTAGTTTATGACTGTGAGTCGCATTCATGAACCGAATGAACAATTACGCTTGCGAAAACTTTGGCGACAGGGAGGTGGTTATGAAGTGAGCTTTCTGACATTACAGGAATATTATTCAGTTTAGCTAACTGCCCAGCCAACTTGAAGAATTGAGCTGTACTTCTGCGATCGCATCACCATTCGTTCGCGCTAAAACAGCGTCTCCAAGAAGGCTGCTCTTATACTGTTTCTGCACGGATCGAAGGGTAATGCACACGATAACGTCTTCAGTCAAGCCATGTCCTGTGGGAAGTATTGGTTGGTGTGACAATCTCTTCGTCAGCGGAAAAATGACAATCAATCAGGTCATCTAGAAGAGTTAAGAAGGAGAGCGATATTCATTCTGCATAAGGTGCACGTCAACTGAATGACCTTAACTGCACGTGCGTATGTAGGTTCGTGTGAAATGTACAATGAAACTCATGCCACCTGATATTTTACTAGCAGTGTACGTTGTCTTATTCATGCCTAAAATGAAACGAATGTATCGTTTACCGAAGTGCACACTGCATAATTCCGAGAACCGTAATTACAAGCTGATCCTGTAGATGACGTGCTTTCATTTGATTTGCAGATTTTATTTTAATGAAGATGATCAATATGAAAAGTTGTTAAAGAAGGTTTTTATCTGCCATTTTTCACTTCGGCACAATATTCCTGAGTGGGTTTAATAGAAACGAGTCCGCCAGCGTTGTTATATTTAATTATATTTACTATATTTTATCATAAGTTACTGTTCCCATATTATATGAGGCTATCCTCACATGCATAGAACGTGACCCTCCGAGATCTTAGTGAGACGTGGCGATTGCAATGGTTCAATGTAACTTCTACAAAATATGTGCAGTCGGTTTGGTTCATTACAAAAATCACACTAACTAGTATTGTTCTTTTGAGCGTCATGAGCAACCGTAAGCTGCTATACTGTCAGCAATCCCAGGTAGACGACAAAGGCCGAATAATGAATGTCAGATCTCACGATAGTTGAATTAGTAAGGTCAACACATGGGTACTGTTTATCTGGATTAACGACCACGCCAGGAGTGCAACATGGGCGACAAGACGATATAGTATAGAATGCCAACAAGATAACTTACTCCTGAACAGGATTAGGTGGAAATTTCAATTTTGCGGACTACAAGTTCCCAGTTTCCTGACGTTTTTACCTTTTACTTTTCTGGCAGATCTAAAGCTGATTACCACCAGATTCTATGAAAACGAAAACATGTTCACCTGTCTGAATAGTTTTCATTGTACCGCCCTGTCATTAACCGAGTCCAGATTCAGAATTTCAGCTTGAACACCTTTGTGATATTTTTAAGCAGTAACTACTCACGTGGTCCTCTCACACATCTACTCACAGATATGTTTGTTGAGCTGAGATAGTTTCACCCGAACTGTCCTATGGTTTCTCCAGGTTGGAAACTGAATCCTTCTGAGGCCAAAAATGATGGTTTTTATACGGAACTGGAAAGTCTATTTCTTCAGCTAGACAGGAAAACTATTTCGCATCCCGTCAGATGTTTGTTGTAGGCGCGTGTTTATTTCTGTATTGTCTCTCCAACAACAACAACAACGAACCAGAAGACATATCAGTCATGAAAAGACGGAAAGACACATGAATGTGAGTTTGAAAAACTAGGTAGCATGAGTATAGCATATACAATAAGAAGACAGCTGTCGCCAACCGGAACTATTTGTTTGAAAGTGGTGTAATTGTAAAAATTCAGCAGTATGCTACGAGCTAGGTCACTGCCATGGCACATTACTGAATGAATTTCTCAAGTTCATCTATGAATAGGAGCGCTTAACAAAAAGCGATATCGGAATCTACCGGGTGTAGCCTACTCGCCCAGCGAACTGAATCTACAAAACTAACACACTGTAAAATCGAATCTGAGAGAAAAGCCTGACCGTTCTGGTTGTTTTTTAGTATGTAAACCGCTCTATAGTGAGGTTCGATGTATTACACGAAATTTCCTTGTTTCATTATGTCATCAAATATTAATTTAGTGGTTTACACGCTGCAAAACATAACGAAGCAGGTGTTGAATCACGTGTAACATAGAACCGCTTTCTTAATACGAAAGTTTAGTTTCACTCTCGTTATCTGCAGCAAACACGAGTGAAAATGGTTGAACTTATTATTTGGGAAACCGCTTTTTACCGTATAGATCCAAACCAAACAACAGACGCTAGGACACCCACGAATATTATCTTGGAATGCTTGTATGATAACTACGGGTGGGTAAACAAAAACAGACCCATCTGGTAAAAAGCAAATCTACTATCATGAATGTGTTGATAACCTTTTATACGCTCATATGATTTGGTTTTGTGTATTGTAATCAGCTTCCTCATCAGAGTACATGTAGGGAAGATTATTCTAACGCATCCCAACCATGAATGCCGAGTACGAATTGACCTGATAATCTAAAATTAGTGTGCACAGTACTTATCAATCTTAACGGTTTGCTTATATCAAAGTAATGGCGTAGACTGAACATTCATTGCGTAAGCTTTCAGTTACCTCAAATCTTAAACATAAATCCATTTACAACAATTCTAACTAATCCTGTGTGTGTCCAGGCGGCAAGTCTCTAACCCCTGGTTGAGGGTTTCTTTCCTGTATTCGGTTTGTTTTTATCCATTAATTACCTCATATGGCGTGTAATTATTCCGACAGGATACTGTTGGATTTCAGGGTTAATATGAAAACCTAGCATCCACTACTGCTAAGTACTGCATTTTGATATGTTGAATTCTACATTGAAGATATGAAACATTTTGAAACAATAATTAGTGCGCAGGGATTGAAACTTGGAAGGATATACACTAGAACACTCATGTTAGACAATATGAGCATTTTCAGGGACGTGTTGAGACTGTTCTGTTTGGAAACCGTTAGTGACAATTTTACATCCCTAATTATATGAAGCTGCTTGTTTGTTTTCAAAGCGTTCTTATCACTGTATCGGGCATACCCTGTGCCCACCTAAAGATGAATATTCTATTCAACTGCATTGAATAGCATTGATATATTCTTGTAACTACTTTTGAGGAAATTCAAAGGCACTCATTAATATGTCCGCTAACTAGAGGCCTTAGTTATCAGATAAACTTTAAGTGGAACACTTCAATTAGCTGTGGGCGATAACTGTCATGGTAACTCTGATATTGCCTGGTTAGGGGATAGTTCCATCTTATCTCCCCGTTACATGCTTAAACTCACTTTTGGCCTTTGCTTTCTTCTGTATACTCCTTTGCTTCGTAACGCAAACTTAACAGGCGGAGAAATTAGCCAGGCTATAACTTTCGCCCATTAAAGTTCCGTTCTGCCTTGTTGAGATTTGTATTACGAAAATGTTGTTTTACATAACTGTAGTAGTTCGTTGCATTTGTTAATTAGTTATCCTGGATGAATGAGTCAGATTTGTTTAATGTTACAAACGACAGTGTCATTAAAACTCCGTCTTCTCGATTATGAATGGATGGAACGAATACCATTCCAAACTGTTCACTGGACTAGAATTCCGCTCTTCTTAACGCTCAAGAGTAAGTTACAATGTGTCAAAGTATAAGACAGCCAATTTCTGAAGACGTTTGTGAAAACCATTTTATTTTGCTCTCAATCTGTCCACACCATTGCACAATCAGGTGGGTTAACGGTTTTAAGAATGAAAACATTTGTCCTGGTATACGCAGTTTGGTCACTTATATCCGTGCAACTTTGGGCACAGCGAAAGGAGCGCTCACTAGTCTCATCAATGTATAGAGCTGATAAACACTACGATTAGATTCCAACGCAACAGGAAGCGAGTTGTTGTCCAAATCGGCACTAAAGTTAGCGTCACCACAAGCACCCTGTTAAAGATGGTAGATTAATTTCGGTGTTTGAAATAGACACACAACACTTTAACTACTTCGCTCAATCAAAAAAGACGACGTCGTTAAGGTTCCAAGGCAGTAAGCTCACCGATCATACCGTTTGACTCCTTGCCTTGAAGAATGCTGATCTGATTATTTTAGTAGGTACATAAGGTTCCATTGAAACACTCCCGACTGTGGCTAACTGATTTTATGAAAAACAATCTTCACGTTCGATTGAATCACTTGACTGTTGGAATGTGACTATGAAACAAGGGTTCACATTTAGAGACTGTACGACATTACTGTAACTATTTTCGAATTTGCATAGCGCCGGCTCATATGGCATATACCACGGAGGTGTACGTACTTGTTCAGGAAAGTAACATTTTCTACTGTCCCACCTAGAGCTTTAATCGCATTCTCACAGCAAGAATGTGAACCCCGTTAGCTGGCCGAACGTACAAAATAACATCTTTGACCTCTCTAACTCAGAATTGGCATTCACACGAGGTTCAACTGGTTTGCACTCCCTCAACACATGTTTTACCGGATCGGGAATAAGAAAGTACTGTATCCCATCATTACTAGTCGTTTCAAGAACTTTTGTGCATAATGTACTCGTGTTATTTTGCACGAATGTTTTACACGGAGGGTTTTCAAGCCGAATTCAGCTCACCGCTGTTAGTTAGCGAAGCTCATTGTTGTTCATCTAGGAAACAAAAGGACACTGTTGAAAAATTCATAAATCTATGAAATTTTGTGGTATATTGTATCTTCGCAACGTTATTGTCAGAGATCCTGTAATTTGTTAAACGAAAGCAATTTGATTCTTAGGACATGGAGTTGATCAATTTTGACAGATGTTAGCTGGTTTTCCATGAAAGAACTCCGTGTGGGAAACAAATTCACAAGCAGGATAAACTAGTTCCGCGGGCAAAGAATTAACCTAATCGAGTGCAAGCAGAAGGGGTTGATGTAGAAATTGTTGACGTCAAGTGAACACTTAGTTATTTGACCTGTCAGCTAATTTTTCATTGTGTAAGTTTCACATTCAGACATTTGATAAACGTGACATTGTTTTGTATGCTGTAAAATCGGAAAGTTTTGAAAGTGAGACAACTAAAGAGAGTCTATTTCTCGTTAGATGTACATCGATAGCTTTTTAAGCAAACAGTCTTGAGATACACACAGAATAGGATAAACACTAACCACAGCCCCGTTTTGCCTCAGATATGCCCGATAAAATGTCCAGACTCTGTTCCGAAACCACCACGGAGTTACAGTCAAGCGACCCAGCATAGGATACGAGCATACTTGGTAATATGCTCGAACACCAATAGTGGCTTGTTGAGTATCACTTTATCCTGTGAAACTGATAATTACCATGTTTACACATACTATTTTGGGAAGTTTGCTCAAGAATGTGTGACGACCATTCTGGGAATAAAGGTCCACAGATGTTAGAGTGACTCAGCAAAATATGTCACGATAACTTTGGAAGTGCAAGAATGTCGCTGAACACAACAGCATGCAACAGCCAGCTGATCAAGTTCAGATGTTTGAGCTCTCTGAATGTTTGCGTTTGTTTTTACAGACTGTGCCATGCTTGTTTCTAGTATCGTCGAATGATGACACTGCAATGATAGAGTTGGTCGCAACGTTTTCCGTTGAGTACCCCTGTAACTCGCTGAAAGCACACCGTGGACTGGCTACAGTTAGGTACCCTGTTCGGAAATGAAAGTATGTGGTGTACTTCGATCCGGTTCGGTGGTCTCCCCCATACACTTAGATTAGTAACTACTCCCTCCTTCAGGTACATACCCCATGATTTAGAATTCCACTTCACGTGCTATCTTCAGTGTAGTATAATTCCAAAAGTTATAACGCACCAAAACCTCAGTTGTGCTCCGGACAGGGAAAATAATGTGCGCTGCAGCTGAAATTTAACAAGCCATAATTCAATACAGAACTTTTCTAAAATGGACTGTGTAAACAACATTAATCTCTCTATATTCGTATAAATAACTTTTTTCAATTTATTTTCTCAGCATGCGGAGCGAAAAATTTGTCTTCCGCGCGTGGAAGAGTACGGTTACTGATTTTGAAACTATTGCCAGAATTCGAAAAACGAACAACCCAGAGATGAGCTAAAATCTACCAAAGCAACGGAAATAAGATAAAACTTTACTGAAAACAGCATTCATTGTTGTCCACCCAACAGAAAATTCAGAGACATTCAATATTAATCATTTATTAACTTGATCTTATTTGAGAAAGAATACTTTCTTCTAACTTATAACTTAGCTACGATTCAGCAAATTACTTTTCATAGTAACAGGTGTCAAAATATCGTGTTTGCTTGAACAAAATTTTTCAAACTGTACACAACTATCATCACATTCGCTGCAGATAATCTGACTCAGAAATATTTAGTTTTTCATGAGTATGTGTGTACACTAATAATACTTAGCTGGCAGTTCACTGTTGGATGCTTTACCGCACTTGATCAATGTCGTGCCCTTCTTAAACTCATAAATCTTTCCCGGTTATAATCATTTGGAAGCTCTTTTCATAGACGGACAAAACTTGACAAATACCAGTTTATCAGCTCACAGCAGCAATCGTGAAATTTCATCAAAATATTTTGTCTAGCTAATGATATACAATGCTGTTTTCCGGAAGCGCCAAGAAACTCAAGCAACTGAAAGCGCCCCCTCAAATTTGGAGAATCGGACAACTTCTCAATATATATGGGAGTGATCAAGCAACTATGTTTGCCACGCATTGAGTAAGTAACCAATATATCTGGGCAGTCCAGTGAGCCAACGAACCTGCACCCAAGCAACCACATGGACAAATAACTGAATGAGCAAACAAATAAATATTTGAGTGGGGAATCAGACATAGTTGATTGATTAAACGAACAAGGACAGAAAACTCAAAACAACCTATACCTAACTGAAATGCTTAATTTGTCATATTTTTTGCATGAGGGAATGCTGCCAAGCCTTTAATGTTGTATGCTTTACCCAAATTGATAAGTCTGGTTTTTTTGTAGGCCCATAAATACTCTGAGTTTCAAAACAGCTGAAGGCAGCTTTGAGAGGTAGACAAAACTTGAGAAATACTAGCTTTCATGTCTAGAGTGGTTCACGAAATAGTTTGTCATTAGAGACCTTTCAAATAGCAGAGAAATGAAGTGGCTTGAAATGTTCACTTAAGTCTAAAGAACAAACCAGGTGTACAATAGGTAGGGGAGGTAAGTAAACGAATATCGCAAACAATAAAATGCTGGATAGTGACAATAACTGAAGTACGGAATACATAATGAGGCAGTATAAGAAAACTCAATAAATTAGATAACTGATATGCAAGTAAGCATACATACATCCGGAAATATTGAATAACTTATTTTGCAAGTAAATAGGGAATCTGAGTAACTAGGTAAAATACTGAATAAGTAGGCTGTTGAGTTAGAACGAAATCAACTGATCAGCCGTAAGTTAAGCTCGTTTGGGGCTGTGCAGTCGTTAAAGCAGAACTACACGAGCAGGCCTGGCGTCGACCCACGTCAAGCCCAAAAATCATATATGCTCCTAAGTGACGATTATTCACGATGGACTTCGGGCTGCAGTGACATGAATGTCTGCATGAGCATCATATTTCACACGAATGGATTAGTTCATCACATGAATCCTGATGAATCATGTCTCGAAAAACTGTTTGGCTGAAATATTGTTCGGTGTGATGTGCGCGAATATATTTTGACGAAATATGGCGTGTTGATTATCATGAACCAAAATAGGGGCAGACCATACGGAAGAGAAGTGAATTCAGAAAAAATAACCAAGCACATATGACGCGAGCCTTACAGATCTTGCTAGCGGTGGGATTGATTGCGATGGCATGGAGAAAGTCATAACAGCTAGTAGTATGTTCGAGTAATTCTAGCATGCCCAGTACACTTTTGTCCGTAAACGCCCAGGAATTCACTAAGGAATTGTACACACCGTATTGGAGAGCATGAGGAACTAAGTGTCCTACCGTTGATCGAAGGGAACACAATCCGGACAGTATACTCCAACTTATTCGCCTGTGCACCTCCGATTAGTGAGCGTAAACACAAATGAAAACTATAAATCAGTGAACTATATTTCGGTGTCAGATGAAAGACTCATGATCGCACATCGTACTGGGAACTCTATAATGCATATGTTACAAGGAGCTAAATCAGTGGGCAAGCAAACCTTGTTGTGGTCCTTTAATTGAGCGCATTCCGGTAAACGTTCCAGGTTGTTAACAGCCGTTAAGGAAAATGTCGACAGTCTCTTTCTGACTATTAACTGGCAGCTATTATTGATTTGGCAGCTTGCCGTAGGACGATTTTCAGTATCAAATTCATTTGAATTATATACAAACAAAATTAATGTGACTCGCTAGCTTTTGACCCATTTCCACCAGAGGCTTCTGAGTTTTCAACAAACCGCAGCAGTTTTGAAAACAATGGCACAAATAACAATAGGAGAATTCATTTTCAAAAGAAGAACTCTTAAAATAGTGGCTCAAATGCCCCGCTGTCCTGAAATTCAAAGTGTAGCGCTGTATTTGGGCAACTTTGAGAGGTTTTTCTTTAAGAACTTCCGGATTGCTTTGCAAATATTTGTAACAAATTCAATGACTCGCACCCTTTGACATATAGTTGTCTACTTTCGGTACACTGACACTTGGCGGTTTGAAAGACTATTATGACCTTTACATTTATGTCATGCTGGTGCAAGTTATGACAGCCTAAACTTTCGTTTCTGTGACAAATACGACTGCGAAACACAGCTATCCTGCTGGAACAGCCCGTATTAGATAAAAATGTTTCGTAAGCTCTACTGTTATCCCTTGCTCTTATTAGTTTTGCATAACTCGGCACTATGCTTCGATAGGCCCCACATGTAAATCACATTAAGGACGCTGAGTGGATTTGTTTATAGATTGCCTAAGGCTATCAGTATACCAGCTGTTTTTCTTTCAAACCGAAATCAGTAGGCCACTGTTATTAGCAAACAAATCCAGCGTAAATACACCCGAATTTATTGTCTATCGTACGTGAGATTGCGATTGTTTACCGTTGAGAAGGATATACAAAATATCACTTGCATATTCACGCGTTCGTTAACATGTCAAGTAAAAGAACTACTGATGAGTAGTCAGGGATTTGGTTTATTTTCAAGTTGACCATCACTCACATTCGATCGCAGCCTTCGTATTCAGAGAGACTTTCGAATGAGGCCGACTGCAAAGTCTATCTGAATACGAAGGCTGCGATCAAATGTGAGTGATGGTCAACATGAATACACCATCTGTGGTTTTAAGGCAGTAGGGCTTCAAGGAATTTACAAGCACTTGAACGCGTCAACTGCAACACATTCCAATGAACAGTGATTTTGTACCCCTACGACAGTCAGTCTGTAACAAATGTTTTATTTGTGACGAGGAGGCCTTGTCAGAATGCTAAGTGAGTTGTGCAGTCGATTGAATTATTGGTCTTTGAGTGTTCTTAAATTACTGATGTGTAGTCGGGCATTTGGTTTATTTTCAAGTTGACCATCACTCACATTTGATCGCAGCCTTCGTATTCAGATAGAATTTCGAATGAGGCCGACTGCAAAGTCTATCTGAATACGAAGGCTGTGATCAAATGTGAGTGATGGTCAACTTGAAAATAAACCAAATGCCCGACTACTCATCAGTAATCTAAAATATCGCCTTGCAGGTTTAATGAGTTCTGTGATCTCGACCTGTCTCGGAAGTCCTGTCTATTGCGTTGTCCAGGCCTATAACACCTTACTTGAATATGCTAAGTGTATCAAGTTCAGGATGTGTACACGTCAATAATCAAAGGTTTTATCTTTATAACCAACAAATAACAGCCATTATTTTTATCAGCGGTAAAAAGTATCAAGAGTACCTCAACCAAAGAAAAAATCATTGAACCTGTTGATGGAGGCTGCGGCTCTTCACGTCGTTTTTGTTTGTTAAAGGGCATTTCTATAAGCATCTGCCCCTGAAGACGCAATTCTACTCTTATCTCCAATCATCTGACCAAATATCTTCTTTTTCGCAGACACATACTCACAATTTCTACACCGAAGTAATGTCACTGCCGTGGTGAAGGAAAATGAACGCAAACCTTCTGTATACTTGTCAGGTTAAGGACCGTGGACGAGTTACTGTAACTCTTTATCAAGTTACACAATGCTACAGTTATTTTTACGTGAAATCAGAATTAGGAATAATTTGAATTGTCATTTTTACCTAATAGACACGTCAAGTAATGAATCAGCAATGAACATAAATGAAATCCACTATGTGTACGTTCAGCCAATCTGCAAAACCACCTTAAACTGGAATTCCGATTATTTGGTGTTTTATTTGCTGTTCAAGCCATGGCCTGGAAAGTTGGCCGATAAAGTAGGTCATCATCACAACTAGGTAGATTAATCAAATTAAGCCCTAGGTGAACAAAAATGGTTCTTCACAGATAAAAATTGAGTCCTAGAATGCGATCAACTGTTTGGCTTTTTTTTGTCGATTAACTGATTACGCAGACCTATAAAAGATCATTGGAATCGCTCCCATAATTTCTCACTATTCTTGTTAACAGAATGAATAGTCGACAATGGTCCGGCCACTTAATCTAGCCTTTTCAAATAATTTCAATGAAGAGGAGAGGAAGTAAGGTTACTACTCAGATGAGCGCTCTCAGATGATCAGCGAAGCAAACCAGAATAATATGTCGTATCTTGTCATAACACACAGTTAATCTCTATTCTCTTAGGCTGTACCTCCTGTTCACCAGCATGCTACGGGCTAACATTTGAATTTGAATAAACATAATGCTGGGTTTTGTTTCACAAGTGATTCCCTGTCGATTTTTTAATTCATATGATGCTGTTTCACTTTTCATGTGATTAAGCAAAGTTGTTTAGTAACAACACCAAATGAGGAAAAAAATTACAAGGAAACACATCAGGTCACATAAAACATGGAGGAAAAGTACGGTAACATTTCAGTCGGCAGCAGTCAGATATATTGGTAACAGAAGGGAAAGAAAAAGCGGAGTTTGTTGAAAATCAACTCAACAATTCCTCAAAACGACCAATGCCACATGGCCGTATCACAAAAAAACGCAATTCGACCAGATAAAACAGACTGGATCCATAATCTCATATGTATACGGACTACCCTGGGTTTATAAAAATGGTTGGCAATTCAGACCGACGGTTGACATGTGCAGTTCACCGTATCACGTAATTACCGAGTAGTTGACCTAACTACCACAGCCTGTACGACAGCAATCGTTCCGTCATAGTTTCCGTGACACGTTCGAGTTTGTGGCTTCCGTGAAAGACATTAATGTTAGACACAAGCACCTGAGCTCCTCTGAGGTCACTTCGTTATTATCAAACGTTCCTTTAGTGGAGACGACCAACTCATTGTGTGATCGGATAGAACAACCGGGAAGCATGTTCAGAATACAAAAATGTGACCACAAGGAATTGATTTTGCGATGTACTCTAAATGTTTGGTTACTGTTCACTGACGAGCTGCATCGACAATCACACAGAATAGTAATGGGATCCTCTTTAAGTTTATTGTTTGCAGGCGTATTCATGGGCAAATTTAAATCCAAACTTCAGTCGACCATTTAGAATCTTCGTAAGTACCGTTGATATGCAGACGAAATATTTGTTGTTATGCAGTCACAAGATGAGTTAACAACCATCCCTCAGATAGTAATGCAACGCGTGCTTCATTGTGCCGCATCTCAAGGTAGAACTCTAACAGCAAGTTTTATTTCTTATACCTAAAATTGCCCAGACTTTGAGGTGACACACTGAGTAGGTCAGTATATCGTTAACCTACACGGACGGGTCAATACGCCAAATTTAACAGATTCTTGCCGCTTGAACAGACACGAAATCTAACCATATGCCTGGTAATTAGAACAAACAATACCTGTTCGAATGATGCAGTACAGTGGGAACTGAAAGCGGTTCAAAACCTATTGACGGAAAGCGGTTGTCAGGACCAGTTCATCACGTCAAATGTGGAAGACTAAATCCCGTGTGAGGTATTACCCACAGTTGAAAAAACTGTTTGCAAAACTATCTTTTAAATGGGAAACTGTAGCAAATCAGTCCGACCGGTTCATCTACCGGTCACTTAGACATACCTATCCACCGGAATGGTAATGAGTTGGTTCACAACAATGCCAATGTTAAGATTGAGCCACGATCAACCAATTCTCGTGTATTCATTTTGATACTGCTATTGTACTACAGAATATGTTGGTCGTACGACTAGACGCTTGTCAAACAACATCAGGGAACATCATCCAGCTTTGATCGGAGCCAGTTGTCGTAAATCACTTACCAGCACCATTGTTGTACATCTAGCTGACATCAGCCATCGTATAGACGTCACCACAGGGTTGTCAGCACTCAACCAAAAACAGTCTGCTGGCTCATTTTGGCGACCGCCAAACCTATCGCTGTCAGATTGCACAACCCCAACCTATGTGTTCTCAAAAGAAACCCGTTGTCACAGACCAGCCACGTCTGCCGATGACGTAAAATCCATCGAACGTCCGGCCCGGGCCTAACCAATTACTGTGTGGAGTCTAGTTGTCGCCTTTATTGTCACCCGTAAACGATCAGTCGTTTTGATGTTTGCCCCTAGACATCTTATTACAATCTATGTAAATATATTGACTTGAAAAAGCATAGTCGAAACCATTTGTTCGTCATCTTGTTACTACTAGTCTCATGGGAATATTCCCACAGATATAACAGTGTACATCAGTAAATAAAACGGAATTATGTTCATGACAGTCTGTAACCTTTGGTTCGATTTCCTTCGAGTTCAGTCGTAGCCCCCTCAATTGTACTAGTAGTTCGGGTCAACGTTTCAGCGCACACATGAAGCCATTCGACCCAATGTGTGTTTGTGATCGTAGTCTTATCATAATGTTGATCAGCACCCATCTACTGGCGTATATCTTATTTCCTTATGTATACCGTATTTCGTTTACAAAAAGAATATGATTGTCTGACAGAAATTTTAATGCGCAGTATCTAACACACTGAGCTCTATTCACTCAGCTTTAGGTGACGTACAGAGCTGACTGTGATAGACCCATCCAAATAGTAGGCGATCTAGTTGATGTAAACCGAGCGTCATTCAAGTATGATTAGAGTACTCACATTCCAACAAATGTGTGAATTCATCTGCGCGGTTACTGCGAAATTTTGTTTGGGGTTGAGATCTTGATAACCAGAAAAATATGCAGTATAGAAAAGATGTAGCAAGAAAGAGGCTTTAGTACAGCACATCATTTTAAGTGGTGTAGGTTGAGACGTCAATGGAAAATCGAAATCTACCGACGATTTAGTTAATTTCACACAAACTTACCAATCATCAAAAAATTGGGACATTGTCCAACAAGTTTAGTGGTTTCCGTCAGTTTACCTTGAAAACGGGTTCTAATCAAGTGATAAGCGACTAGATTTACCGGCACAAAAACTATGTTGAAGTGAGCAGGCTATCTTGGTAATGTTCACAGGCAAGCGTGTTTGGGCCTTTGCAGAAGATAATTCGGTCGGACATAATGTGAGGTCACTGACACAGTAGTCAACAGAGTTGCTTTACAGAAACGGGGTCGGAGTTCTAATCTCGGCTGTGGCAACACTATGCAGTGCTGACGATCGCTAATAAGAACGAGACTCAATGTCAATGGTTCTTCAAAGTAGATTATTTTTGAATGAGCTGCGCCGCTGAGTTTGCGGTCGCCGGGGACTACGTAATGGATTCACAGAAAGTCACCCAATGAAAGCTATCACGGGACTACACGGGAGTGTTCTGCAGAACGTAGCCCTTCCCAGCTAAAGTTTTCCTTTTTTACCCCACCAGTTTTTTTTAAAAATAATTCTTCATCTAATGAGTTTCCCAAATGTAGTTATTAAGGAACTTAAAATGTGATTTTTTTTAAATGTTCGATTTGAATGAGTCTGGCCCTGCCTGATATACTCAATTGTTGTTGTGTTGGTTTTAGTATAAATTCCTCCCCAGTAATCTAGGTTATCGCAGTGTCTAGGAAAAAATTTGCAGATGCTACATGTTAAATGGTTATGAAAGTACCAAAGTACGACATAAAATCATTGGAAATTTTGTATCATAAAATACGGTGGAAGAATAATTCCGTCTGCATGTTTTGGTGGTTCATATGGGATATTTTGATAGGAACGGATTGTAAGGACAATACACAACACAACTTGATCAGAATTGCGGATGAGAATACCCAGTCCTATGTGCCGTCATTCAGCAGGCTATATAATATCCGTTTGATTAGTGCAGATAGAAATGGTTTATCAGAAAAGAAACAACTCGATCCTGTCCAACGATTTGACAGTTCTTATGATCTGACGATGAGAACTTACCATAAATGAGTCATGTTTTCGCAGGTAGGTGGTTAGGATGACGGAATTTCTAGGGCCCTTATGAAAGTACAAGGATTGATGTAAATGAATGACGTTCGTTTCAAGAGTCGCTATGTTCTGGCGTTATACTGATCTTGTGCACTTTTGCGGGCTTTAATGTGACTCCAGAAGGCTGGGTATATGACCATATTACCACATGTCATACAGTGATATGAACAATTAATTTACTTATGTCAAGTCTCAGCCATATTAGATGATTCGTTTTTGTAACCTAGTGCACAGTCAAGAGCAGGGCAATAAACAACTGTGGTGTGGCTTTCAGTAATCTCATTGTTTATCACACCGCAATCGTAACACTACGGTCAAGAAGGTTCTCTGCGAGGTTCTCTCGAGAAGTGTTGGCAAACAGTCTATGCTGGTAGGTGGCATTAAAAAAGCAGACTGTTGAATACAACTCTTCTCTTTCGTCCGGGATATTACAGGGTGTGGCGCTACCGAGTTCTTCAATAGCCATACACTTTTCCAACGTTTTAAGCGTGAGCAAACTCAAGATGACTGACATCTTCCGAATAAAGTAATTGCAAAATCCACAAGATTCAACCTCTTGATCACAAGAGCACAGAGCAATAAGTTTTCATATATATACATATATATATATAAACACATGAACTGAGTAAGCGCTCGAGCGTCGCTGTTGTTACACACATCTTTGGGAGTCATGTCGAAAGAAAGAACAGTTTGGATTATCAATCTCAATACTAAACCAATGAATACTGTGTTATATTGGTACAAACGCACTTGCCACGATCCACGTATGTATACTTGCTTATAACAATAACCAACCTTTGTAAACCTATGGTCTTACAAAGTGTGCCCAGAGGGTGAATCGGCATTTTCGTGGAGTGAGATTGACCTTTCAATTTCCTGTACAGAAAGAGGTACATAAGCAACGAAAGGTTGTTTTGAAGACGTTGTCAGCCGCTTCAACATCGAACTATGTTGATCTGGATGAAATACTTCCCATTCGTACGTTTCATGAAGCAAAGCCGGAGATTGTTAGCAAAATGCTCTTTAATCGCTTATGTTTCAAGCTGATGATGGGCTTACGTATATACGTCACTGACGTATCAAATGATTGTCCTTGTACTTCTCATGTCAGAATATCTACCGAACGAGTTTGTTGTGTGTCGCCATCAACTTAGATTCTTTATTCATCAGCTTCACGCTGTAACTTCACAAAACAGTCTGGGGATGCAAGGGATATGATCACCAGAAAAACTGCTTTTACTGTCATGTGCGAGGTCAACTGGCGGGCCCATCCAAACTTTGCGTCACGTAAGTCGATGCACCAAAAGTAATCCAACCAATGTTTCTGGAGCCACCTCTTACAAAGCACTGAACACAGGTAAGCTCTTAGTTTAGGCAGAGGCCTTCCGACTGATATTAGTAAAGATTCTGTTCTGTACCTTTGGAGGATTGTATAATTTGATGGCGTTGAAAATGGACACCAATATTCTGATTTGAATTTAGCAGTGGATGTCACTGTGTCACAGTACTTGTCATCAATCGCTTCAAAGCATCAACGTCTTATCCCAGATCCACCTATCGTTAGCATTCCAGTAAATTTAAACTCCCAAATGACTCTCCTCTATAATCTTTTCCTGTCAAATTTTCCCTCGGGCTAAATCATCACAAAACTTGGAATGGTTGTGAGATGATAATCTTCTCACTGTCACTGCCGATATCCATGAAGTATTTTATTCTAAATATAACAAACTGGTAGCTGTTTCCATAAACAATGACTTCTGAGTTCCTTTCACTCTTTATTTATTCTGTTAATCTGAATATAACAAGTAAACAGCCTGTATTGTGAGTTGATTATTCAGAGGATGGAGCATTTTGTAATTCGGCCTAGAGAGGCGATATTTCCAATAAGTGCAAGCATACTGTGGTAGTGTCTATACAAATCCAGTGCTGAAAATCACGAAACAGTCATACTACCTGGCATTTGCCAAGATGATAGTGATGCTTTGTTATGTAAGTTTTTTTGCGGTCTGTTATGGTTATAGTTTGTTGTGAATGTCTCATCAGACGTTCAGCGTTTTCTGTTTACTATTCGGTATTCAAAATTCGTTAACTCTTTAACTCAACACCATCGGTTTCGCCACTCAACGGGGATTCGTCTTGCAGTTCAGCAACTCTATGGTTATCATATGTCGTCAGTTCCAGCAACTTTCTATTTTGACTGTGACCTCTTCCACTAAACCCGCCAACTTTGGTGTTTCCAGCCGTCTCAAAATCTGTGATAAACTCAACCATAGACCTGACCTTGATTCATTTCAACACTTCCGAAATCCTCCAACAAATACGTAGTAAATGTCAAGAGTACACAATATTTCGACCCTTGGATTGCATACAGTTCCTTTACTAGAAATTCAGTTCCTTTTATTTCATTCATACTTTGTTCGGGGGTAAACCACTACTAAACAGCATGTTTGGAGGTTGATCACAAAGTATGTGTCATAAATAGACTGTGTTGCTGTTGAATATTTCTCACAGCCATTGTGGTTACTAATTGAATATCCACCCAACATGTTGTTGAAATGACGATTAAATAAACACACACCAGATGTCCATAGAAACAATGTTTTCGTTTTATTAACGACGTCGGTACTGTGTTCCTTGTTACATCTCATTCCATCTGGAGCACAGCTAACACCAGGGGCCGAAATGAACAGTACGTGCAATTCATTCCCCAAGAAGTACGATATACAACAACCAAACTGTAATTTAGTTTACATAACCTTCCACACACAACAACATGAAGACAAAATCAACCCAGCCGTCGGGTTGACACGCATTCATTAATCATGCTGTTAAGCAGCGATGACTTGTGTTGCTCAGTTGGGCGCTAACGGTGCGTGACACACGATGAACAGGCATCATCGTTTCCTGTCGTCAGTATGTTCAGCGCCCATTCCGCATCGTTGTTGTCTTCATGAGTGGCTTGTTTCCTCTATTAAGTAAGCTTTTAATCTACGTGAGTGTATGACTAGCCCGCGCGGCAATACATAGATTTCACAGAAACCCACGGATGATTGTACATCGTTGTGTATTTGTCCATTTGCTTCGTTTTTGTTCAACTTTACCACTCCTCAAATGGATTTGGTACATAACAAGTTTGGAAACTTATATTTATCACAATATTACTGTGGCTAAAAGGGGTTCTGGTAACACATTTGTTATTCAATCGTTAGCAGCTGGGGGAAACTGTATTCAGCAAATTACTCAAGAAGACATCACATTACATTTTGTTGACAGGATTTCAACGGTTGCTCTTCTTTATAACGTAAGCATCGCAGACGATTGGCTGCATAAAGTTTCATTCATAACACTTTACCTACATTTATGTGACGATAGCGAAGGAAGTTAAATATATTTTGACAGTACTGCACTGGTCAACTACTTAAGTGCATATAAAATACGATCTAGTTTTTAATCACTGTTTTTAAAATTGAATTAATTGTTCAGAACTATTTTCGTCCAGATCTATATACCTTACTTGCATGTAACGCAGGCGTTTGGAAGAGGTGAATAACATATATCCATGAATTAACTCAAGACAACAACAAATATCCAAATGCATGAGTAGCGTCAGACCAGTGAATTCAAATTTAAGGGGGATTTTTAAGTTTGTATTCAGTCTCATTCAAAGTCATATGAAGCCAGTTAACTAAAGCATTAACAGGAAAAGTCCGATCTTCCCTGTATCCACTTCTTCGAGAACGGCATTCTTCGTCCAAAAGTACCACAAACAATATGCATAAACTTCGTGAATCAAGCAAGGAGAAAGATCCGCTATCATTAATTGTGAGCAAGTGCTTCAAAGAACCAAGTTATAATCGATTAAATAGCACGAAAAATAATATCTGAATCTCGTGAAAACATGTTCGTTTTCCGGCACAATTTACGAGGTGTGAGAATACCTTTGATGAATGAAGCTTAGTATATCACAAGACATTCGTGATAATGTTAGTTTCAGCATAGTGTTGGGTGGGAGATTAAAATCAGTACATGTCCATTGAGGAAACGGTAGGACAGTCAGTTTTGTTACCAACAAAGTTTTGTCAACAATGCTGGTGGTCTAGTAGGTGGATGGATGCATTTGTGCAAACCAAAACAATAAAAATCTGAAGAACCTGTTGTGAAGTAGGATGTGGACAGAGGTTTGTAAAATGGATTAACCTGCTAGTTTTTAACTAGACTAACTGTTTAATGTTATTTGAAATATATCCCAAACATATATGCTCTAGGACATGAGCAGTAGTGTTGAATTCCAATCGGGTCTGCTGAACAGCTGACCTGGTCAGTTAATATCACTCGTTCAAGCCTACAGTTCATAAGTTCGTACATAACATAAGTCTATATTAATCAACTAGAAAGCCATGTGATTTTGTTCAACAAATAGGAACTGCAGACATTTGCATCAGTCGTCATTATTTATGCGATTTTTCTAAACAATCACTCAAGGGTTTTATGGAAATTGGGGCTAAGTCATCACCAAGCAAATGGCTCTCTGAATATGCTAGTCATACTCATCAAACTCCTGGGAAACCATTTACGTCGCTTGTATGCCTGTTAAGTTTATTGATCACCAACTGCCGTATGTTTAGGCTCATCTTAACTTGAATATTTCCGTTGAATAAAATACACGCTGGAATTTTTCAGTCATTCATTTATGAAGATAAAGCTTGGCCAAAACGGACTTTGTTTTAAGCCATGGCTTACCAAAGCAAAGATGTGGAATCAACTAGAAGAAGAAATATCCGTCTAAACAGTTGAAGGTCGATAACTTTAGGTTGAGTGAAAGAATTAGAAATCATGTGACCGTCGGCGCATTATTGCATAGCCAGCGAATCGAATGATCGCAAGGACCCACAAAGGGTTACGGGCTTCTAATTATTAATAAAACCACCCGAGGTGGTTGAAACCTAGAGCATTACAACTTGCTCCTAACACTATGTTATCCTCAAACTGCTTATCAGTAACATGTTACACACGACGCTCAAACTGTTTGTCTTCATTCGTACTATATTTGGCGCGGATATCTTACAAGTGATTATTAATCGAGTGATTTTAGCCAAAAAGCATGCCAACTGTGTCAGTCGCTGTGTGTTCAATGTTCGTTTACTTTTTGCAAAAGTGGTTTTACTTTCTCTGATAATCAGACCGCCGGATAATCACGTCCGTTCAAAATGTACAGCAATGACAGCCTCCTGTATATTTGTAGGGTAACGCGTATACTCACTTACTACTTATCACCTGGGATGTCTAGGTTTTCGGCGTGATAGTTTACATGGTCTGATTCACCACCGGCACTGTCCTGGAAGTGAGTGATCAGCGTGAATTAACGTGTTTCAAGAAATCAAGTTAATGCCACAAAAGGAAGTTTAACAAGAGTTTCGGATGATTAAACCGTGCTTTTTCTGTCCCACACTCAGTAACACCGTGACTCTCAGAAAACGTAATTACGAATATTTCACGACCACTCACTATATACGAGATAAGCCTGCTTTAAAAAGTACTCAGTTTCAACATCCAACGGAAGCAGCTTGAGCCAGAATTGTCTCTGGTATTCAGCTTTGTTTGTACTCAACCTTGTTCACGTCCTACAAAAATTGTAGACAAACTGATGGTGAAACTATAGGTCCTTGTGTCACATATGTGGTAGCCATTCTTTTCCTGTGATACCTGGAAACACAAGCGGTGAGTGAATATATCTACCCTCCACGAATTTGGTGGCGGTATGTAGACGACACATGCGTAGTCCTGAAACGGACTGCTCGCGACCAATTTTTACAGTTTCTTAGCTAAAAATGCAACGGCATCGTACTCACATCAGAAAATGAGACCGACGAGCGCTCATTTGATATTCTAGACCACCTAGACAATGTTGAGGGGCAACAGAGATTTTAGGCTTCAGCGTACCGCAAACCAACCCATCCTGGTCGGTATCTCAAATTCAAATCGTCGCATTCACTTGGTATGAAAAAAGCTTTCACCAAATCGCTCGTCAGTATAGCCAACAAGATCTGCACCACTGAAATCTATAAAACAACGGAGATTTCTCACATCAAAGAAATGCTGGACGCTATTCACCATCTACACGCATTTACTAGGAAAACAAATGAGCAAATGTCTACTAAGGAGACGGAAAATACCGGAACATTCAAGTCTACTGCGTAAATACCGTACCGTACCGTGAGCAAACATCTGAGAAAATCCGCTCAATTCCCCCTGAGTACGCTATCCGGACTGTATTTCGGTTCGACAATACCTCAGAAAAACTGGTAACGCATCCTAAGGATCCAATTTCTATGGGCGACCAGACAGACTGCGTTTACGAAATCAACTGTGGTGACTGCAATGTCAGCGACATTGGAGAGACAGGTAGGCAACTGAAAGTACGTCTTGCCGAACACAAGAGGCACACACGTTTTCCTCTTAAACACGTCTATCAGTTTCAGAGGCTAGAGAAGGATTCGGCCATCGCACTACATGCACTGTCAGAGAATCACAATGTAGGTTTTGATCAAGCTCGAGGGTCTGCTTCCCATGCGGAGCGGCGTTGTGCTGATCTTCTCACACGCTTGTGTTAATCACAATGATAGCAAACCCCTGTCTGGGGTGGATGGATAAACATCAGCACAGACGCGTCTTATCTACACCCGTCTCACTCCCACGTTGTGGGCATAGGATTAGACCTATCAGTTCAGATGCAGCGCAAATTGACGTAACCACCGCGAATCCGACGTGACCTCTGTTCCTTTGTTTACCTGATTTCGATTACAACGCTCCCGAGGCAGGCCGTCAGGTGTTATTCTCAATTCATTTGTCAGCCACAAGATGCTCAAACTGTTTGAATTCATTCGTACTAAATTTGTTGCGGATATCTTACGGCTTCTAATGATTTGACTCAGTGGAGTCGTCAAGGCGAAAACGTTCACCTGGCCTGAAGGTGTCTCAAACTAACTAATGCATACCGTACAGTCTAACGAGTTGTTCAAAAACGCATCTATCCAGAGTGTCCCGAAATGCATGTTGGCGAAACGCTGCTTCGTTCGCAGGACCAACCCACTTGATATAAGCCGTAGCACGAGAAGCCATTTTAGTCATTTCTCAAGCAATGTAGGGAGAGAATCGACTGAAAATCATTTCTGGAATCATCTGGTCCAATTTTAGCTTCCGCCAACAGATGACAAGAAGCAGAGGTTGTCTTAAATGGTGAGGGTTACACTGGTTTTGGACTAGTCAAACAAATCATCAGGGGACTTGAAACCATATACCATAAGAATCACGGGCCGAAAACTAGTGTCACATAATTCACCACAGAATGAAAAATTGTTGAATACGTAAAACAAAAAATGAAAGATTTAGGAACACAGGTGCCATTGATGAAATGCGTGTAAACCAAAATCTACAACCCTAGTAATATTTAATTTTGTTTCGTTGTTTCCGACAGTGACCTTACTGAACTGTGTTCGTTGTCGCCCGGCCAGGCAACCGAGAACGGTCTGCAAATAAAGGCTCACATATCAACGCTTTCATTGTCCGAACCCAAATAACCTGGTGGACACCAAACCGCCGTTGTTATTCAGGCCCGCTATTCGTAAACAAAACAAAATACGGCAGTTTATGAGGTAGCGCTCTGAAGATGTGTTCAATTTAGCATCTTTATGGTGAAAAGAGTACGCAGTATCTTAAAATCCTTTCGTCCTGACGGCATGTCGATGAACTCACTGATTCCTCTCAGTGTTTTCCATTTTGTTAATAGTCCTTCCACAAGGTTGGTCGTGTGCACGAAGTCATCAGGTTCTAACTACAAATTGACACGTATCACGGCTCTATACAGCAAGAATAACAATGCAACAAAATCACAAATATTACAACGTGACAGCTATTATTTGAGCCTTAGTTAAATAAAATTTGGAACCTCAATATGCACTACCACAGCAATTTTCAAACTCTCAATATGTAAGAACCTCTTATGTATATCCAGCGGCACACCACTGAGTTTGAGAACATGGTGAATCTACTGTGGGTTCTGCAATGACACATTGTACCAAGGAGATGCTGAGGTCATGACATAATTGCGAACTGAAAACTCTCATATAACCAGGATATTTGGGGCTTCCAAATGAAAATGATCACAAAATCACCTACATTTTCCAGTTTTTAAAAGCTGATGTCTGGAAGCAGTCATAAACCGTCGTATTGACACGCTTCGAGCGCGCATTGCGCGACCCAGTTCACTGTAAAATTGAACAAGAAAAAGTTAACTAGGGAACGATATTGCCGATGGTGTGCAGTGCGATGTTATTATCCCGAACCTGGTCCGAGTTGAAAGCACATTGACTTTAGGGGTGGTACTAGGCTTTTCCAGCATATTCCCCTTTGATAAACAGTTCCAGAGTACGGGTCCATCATTCAAATTGAAGAACCTTTGATGTCCAAGTAGAGCCCAACCAACGAAGTGTTAAGTATTGACCGCTTCGGATAAAATCAAGACGAAATCGAGCCGGTGACTTGTAAACTTACAGTTCATGTAGTATCGCTAAGAGTACAACGTAAAGCACCTGTCAGGAACTTTGTCTAAACAGAAGTTGGTTAGACGGCCTAGGCCCGGAATACATGAGCACCTTTTGAAAAATTACATCAGCCAGACTCTGGTTATCTAGAATAGTTTCCTTGAGTTAGATTTTCGAGAGCCAGACCGACGGGTTTATGACAAGTGCTTCATCCTCATTCATAGAAACACCACGGTGGAGTTCGTCTGACCTAGATGTCATGCAACATTGTGAGCACTTGATCTCATATGGCGTTTTTGTAATTAGCCGTAACACACAATATCATTCACAGCTGTTGTGTTTCATTGTAAAAGCCGGTATCAACGACAGCCTACAGTTGCCGAACAGTGTCAGATAGTCGGCATTATGGTTGGCACAACAATGTTAGAAATGCCCTGAAACCGCTCCTCATCGCCTAATCCAAGGTCGTTCAGAATATGTAACGGTAATATTTTCCTAGGTTCCGAATTCGTTCCCGAAATTTTTCCATGCGGTGTGCAGAGAAAATGTTGGCAATCGATCTGTGAATACTTCGACTGGTTTGTTCTACGTGCTGGGGGAATTTAACTCATTTCACCAAGTACTATATAGGTTGGTCGCAATGTGTCTGCATACTACGAGCCACTGCCACTGTTTGCGTACGAAATTAAGGTTGATTTGCTTGCTGAGTAGTTGCGCAGCCATCTTCTTGGAGCTGCACTGCCATCAGATTGATGCTTACTGTAGCGTTGATCGAAATATTGTCTCGGAAAAATCGTACTGTAGAAAAGATCACTTGAGTTTTGTATGAAGTTTTGTAGTAAAATTTTGCATAATACTTAAAAAGCTTAGCAAATCACCTATTTAAAAATCCTCACTTAAACCCAAAGATCGGCCTTATAATTCCTGGGTGTTGTTGCATAGTTAGTGGGGTTCAACATGTTTTACACCGGGACAATTGTCGTTTAATTCATTAGTGTCCACAGCTCCAGAGCTCGCCAACCAAATCTACCCAAAGTGTGCGTGGGGACGCCAACTATGTAGTTTTGGACCACCTCAGCTTTCGGATGACATACGAATTTATAGAGTTTTGCCCAAAGCAGGATTGGTAGTTTCTATATAAGCTTCAGTTATTAGGTGAGCATGTTCGCAGGTTTCACTTCGGTTGGTAGTTTGTGGTTACTAACTTCTGTTAACTCTTAAGCCCTGACTATCCCTACTGACCAACGCCTGCCAAAACCGGTATTTAGTTGACTAACTGTTAGGCTCTAAGTCTGTGTTATGAGATGTCGGTGTCCTGATATTTTAGGTGAGGTCCAACTGTGAAAACTCGGGGCTTTGGCTGGATTTAAACCAGCGACAGACACAACATGCCTCAAAGCGGCAAGCGCTCTACCAGCTGAGCTACGAAGCCACACCAGGAGCTCTGGAATTTCACATGTGAACTCTGTTACACACCCGTCTCACTGTCTCATACGGAATCCACTAAGTGGTCCATGGGATCGACTGCTTCAGCAAGATTTCCCAGACCGTTCACACTGGAATCTACCAATGCTACCGCTGAACACAGAAATTGTATTATCACTGCTGCATCTGTCATTCGTTCGAATCCGGCCGAAGCCCTGACTTTTCACAGTTGGGTCTCATCTAAAGTCATTAATTTGTCACACTACTCACTTCTGATACTTGACTGGCTTTTAGGATCTGATCAGTCAATGTCCTTCTTGGTCGAACAGTTTGAGTGAATTCGAACACCTACAACTCTCCAGTACTAATGACATGGAAATATGAAATTTAATAAGCAGTATTACGCAGACAGAACGGATGTGCAGAGGCGCATACGGTCAGTGACTCTGAGGTATACTCAAAACGTTTTCGGTTGAAACAAGCATACGCCCTTCATTCAATCGCTGAAAAATATTTGATTTGATCTACGAAGCAGGATACCGCTACCAGTGAATGGTACCCGAATTCAGTGTTCCTAACCACCTCAGTTAGTTTAATTAAGCAACGTATGCCATTAGAGGGGAAAGATAAGTCTGGGAGACCATACTAGAAAGATTACACAGTAGACAGGTACTCGTCAGCCTGGCCAAACATATGAAGATTATGGATCGTTAAAGAACCCTGAATTAGCGATGGAAGTCAACATTCTGTTCCCCTCCGACTGCGACAACTTATCAGTCTTGCCCCACACGATAAAACGGTGTACATAACCGCGGACAGTGGCTAAAAATAATATGCAACGCAGCACACTTCACCTGTTCTGATGAGTGCTGGCGACTACAAAAGAGGCAACGCGTTGCTTCGCCAATTTTTGCATACATCATGCTGGTCAGCGAATTCTGATCAACAGAGCATTACTAAGGAATGATAATTACGGGTTTTGTTTGCATAGTAGTGTTTTAACGAGCTAAATAGTCCAACGTACTGATCTGTCTTCATGAAATGGTTAGCGTTTTTTGGTACTGCATTTCGGAGAATGAAGATAGTTGTGCCGTCAGTTCTTTGAACTGTCTTGCGATGTATCCTACTACTCGCTGAGATAGCTGTCGATCTGTTCTGCCTATAGAAAACCGACTGTAGCTGCAGGTAACTCCGTATGAGACAGAATAGTTGGAGATTCTGCGTTCCTGGTCGTATAGTACCAGTTCTTTGTAGTTCAAAACAATGGCTGCTGGTGCACCTCAAGTTTGCGACAAAGATTTTTACCTTTGTGTATTTCTAGTGAACCCTTCAGTCTCAATATTTCCACGCTGACTGGCTTCATGCGCTTATGGTGAGTTTCATAATTTATACCAATTTTCTGTATGGACACTCTGGCCTATCGTTTACGTGTTCTTTGGGTAGCTCACAATTTGGACCCTATCTGCAAACTTTGATCTCCCCAGTTTATAGGAGACGTGACAGTTCGTCGGCGCGTATTCCAGAAATGTACAAGATTGCGACCGATAACCTGGATAGTGAAAACACACAGTCCATTGATTGGTCCATATGCTGCGTATACCGATGAAGTTTGTCACACCGCACCTTGTTCAGTGTAGCTGCTGATGGTTAGAAAAATTGTAAGACGGCCAGGTGAGGGCGTAGACACAAGCTACGAAAGCCCTGGTAACTCCGTTAAATAAGCCTCATAGGTGCCATCCACACAGCGCCATTCGTAAACATTTCTTTGCACGGCAATCTGTCACAGTCATTGACCAGTTACTTCCGCAAACACGTAAGCTTCTCTTAAGTTAAACCGCACTAGCTTTGTCTGTTTGCTCACTGTTTCCTACACATTTCATTCTCCTAATCATCTACAATTTAGTGTATCAGTATCAGGAACAACGGTGACCCGGGCCGTTGCATTCAAAAGTACAGCTGAAAGCTGAAAATGAGAATAACGTCGATGGATTCGTTTGAATTAGTTGAGACATTATAACCGTTTATGCAATACACTTCAAGCAATGCAATCTGGGACCTTTCATTCAGGCATATAAAAAGACGTTAGCCACAGTTGGACCAAAATAGTTACCGACAGCCACACCACTCTTCTCTTTTAAACCGTCCTCCAAATCGAAATGTGAGGTTTCCTGTTCATAGTGTAATTGTATTCTCGAAGTATTCAAGTGGAAAACGATATATCACTTTAGGCTAGAAACAAAGTCGCATAGAAACTCGTCTCATATAATGGAGCATTTGTGAAAAAGGAATCAACTGTCAACCGAACATACAACTTGTGAACACAAGTACACAACACGTAGATGGATGCTGAGTTCTTCAAGCGTGAGTAAATTAAGGCTATTGCTATGCTTCATGCAAAACAATATACTCCAACAAATCGTCCCAAAAGATTTGGAGAGTCTGGTGATCTGATAATTGTGTAGTAACCGCAGATCTGCACAGTCCAAGTAGTCAGTTCCTGAGGCATTTTCGATGATGCTGTCGGATGTTCACACACGATGATAATATTGCGTTCCTTAGTTTGTATAGCGATCTTTCTGTGAACATAAGAAACTCGAATAAAAATAAGGATTTTCTAAGACGTCTGTTGACGGTTGTTGATCTGCAACGTGGACCGTAACGGTGGTTCCAACCTGTAAAGCCACCTAATCATATTACATTTTTGCACCGTGAAATCACACCGCCGTCACCTAGACAACTTAAACCCAAACATATATGGCCCACTTAACTTGGCGAATGATAAACGACCGTCATGTTGACTTTAAAATTTTTTTTGTAGAAGTCGCTTGTTTTTAAAGTTCCCATAGTGGTACTGTTAAGACAGCATCTATGTAGTACTGACGAAATGTGTAATATACAAGACTTTCTGTTCTTGCCGTGGCAAATGAACACCGTACCTCTGTTTTAAATGAACGCCATATGGCACGTTTCGCAAATACTACACTCTGATAAACTATCCTGCCTGCATCCTTCGGAAAAAGGCATTAAAGGTGACTTTTCCTGTTGATGGTTGAACGTCGATCCAACTGCAACTAACAGTCACGATGTGTCACATAAAGACAATTTGTTTGCTAACCTCTCTTCTTATGGACGGAAACAGTTGGATTTTCCAAGGTCAAATTTGTGATAAATATAATCGTTGTTTTACTGCAGCTAAACGTAGGATGAGTAATCCGACTCCCACTGATTATTAGATGGACGGCACTTCTGGTAAACATACGCTGTGATTACTCAATCAGTTACATTTGTTTCATTTATATCACGTTTCTTACTCATCTTATTTCTACGGCATTCAGTTATTCGAGCGTACGGTGATCATTTTCGACGTGCTGCTCATTCATGTTTGCATGGTTTTAGATTCTCTCAGTTACTTGTGTCAAACTTGTTCTAATTATGTCGCAATTCGCTATCATTTCACGCGGCCTGATAAAGCTTCTATGTCAAAAGTGAAACGGTAATCGTATACTAACCCACCCACTGCAAGCAAGTTCCAAATTTTTAACCAGGCGCTCACTGGTACCAGCAAAGAATAAATCAGGTCATAGTACCATCTTTATCCGATGAAATCAGCTGAAAAGGATAACAGTCTCAACACGCTGTTCTTACGTCTAAAAAAATGGTTGAGATCCTTCATACGTCGATTTTTCTTATCATAGACAGTGTAGAGCTAGTAAACAAATAGTGAGACTCTCAAACCGCAAGTGGTGAAGCGGTTGGAATCGATTTACTCATATTTGGTTCAAGTATTCAAGAACAACTGTTCGTGAGCTCAACTCTCACTTGAACCTGGAAATTATGCCTAACTCAATAAACAACTATCATCTTTTTTGGTTGTTCCCTGCAAATAAGTTAGCCCATTTTATTGCAAATACCCTACTAACGAGTCAATGCAAGGTGTGTGCGCTTACCAGTCTCCCTGTTCTATCGATTTTGCTTCAAACAACTTGCGATAAGTTCCTTTAAAAAATATTCTCCTTATTTTCAAACTTGAGGTTTCCCATTTTTGTTCTGTGCTTCACCACTAGAAAAACCACACCTAAGTGCCAACAAAATGTTGGTGCTCTACTGGCAAAGTATTTCATCCGAAGAAGGAGAGCTCAGGAATCAAATGACTTGGACAGCGTAACGCCAAAAATGTTGTAATGTTTTTTCAGCGAGAGCACAAAATGGTTAACTCAGAGGAAGGAAGATTTATGGTTCCGAAACGTTATTTAAGGCTTGTTGAACTTACGTATATAAGAACCTTTGCGTTGCAAGTCGTTACGTACCTTACACAGGTGGGTTGTAGTATATTAAAAGAGGGCAGAACCATTTGTCGGATGTGTGACGGTAGGGCCTGCGCCCATTTGCGTCTAGTGGATCATGCTTGTTCAGATTTCAAGTGATCTGGAGATAAATGGCCGGAAAGTTTGGAGCGTGTACACAATCAGTGAGAAACCTTGTGTCGGATCACAATGCTTTTACCACCTCACTTGCTGGCCGTTAACTATGGGAGCATGATCTGGACCTGTAAATATATAGTGGCTGTCACATAACTTGTGCTAAATAAAACATGGTTTTCGCGAGTGTTTTGCAATACTCACCAATTGAAATGACAAAGACTACAGAACAATTTTTAAATAATTTGTGATCTCCTGTCTTCAAAGTCTATCGCTCCTGTGGAAGGATACACGGTTAGTGTTTGCCAAGCACTTCCACCAACGAAAGACCCTGTGATTCGATTGTTTTTGTTGATAAGCACAGGCTACGTGATTCCCAAAAGTACTTTCTTGAAACCAAAGTTTAAAATATCTGGCATTCACATATGTATCATATTGTTTCCTGTGGATGGGGTTAGTCTCTAATTTCTAAAAATGAATCTCCAGAAACAGGCCCCAAATGTTTCCGACCACTACCCCTCAAATTTCCAAACGTATCTTCACTAGTCTTCGCTCCATTTGCAGTGCCTGAACAATAATTCAGAACGGATCCAATTAACCATCTTATGTGTTAGCAACCAGGCGTCGGTGTGATAACTTGGTTTGAGTTAAGCAAATCAGCCTATGGAGACCAAACTAAAAGAACACCTAGAACCGCACATTTCAAACTTGGAAGCACCATCAGTTAGTTCCGCATCCGTCCGTTTTCCCGTCAAATTCATACGTGCTCTCAAGTTGCCCCGAAAAGATCGTACTACTAGCCTCCATAAATTATGCTTCAAAGCGCTGCCGTAATTATTTGCTGATCTCACCTGGATAACAGTTCACGAACAAATTCGTGAAACCGAGATTATAAAGTTGTTTTATACGTTTAGTTGAAAGTCTCACAGTAAATTGATAAAAATAACCTATATAAAATTTGGATGATTTCACGCCATCCCGTCACTCCAGTATTGCCAGCAGCAACCCCTAAAACTACACAAGTTAAAAACTATATTAGGAATTGTGAAACAAATGTTTTCAATATTCTGATATGTTTGAAGTAGGATAGAGATCGTCAGCTGTTTCCTCAGTGCTTTATGAGCTACAAGGGAAATTTAGTCACTCTCTCTTGATAACTGATGTTTACATTTACAGTTACATTCAATAATTTGAACAACAAATGGCCAATTTTCATGCATTACCGACACAACGACTGTCAACTGTTCAGTCAAGTACTTTTTCTAAACCTGAGATTTATTGAACTTTGGTGTCAACTTTAAACTGTTATTTCTTGCATAATTACAAAGCTTTGACTTGCAATTCAAACATAGTAGCGTTCAACACATTTGCTTAACAACCATGTAACTGGAAGCCTAAAGTCCAGTCCATAAACGCATATATTACAGTTATCGAACTTACAAAGATATGTGCAGCGCTAGTGAACAGTTCAGAGATATCTGATTTGGTTGGTGGAATTCGGAGATTTTGTATTTGGATTACACACGAAATAAGCAGTGTCGGATTGTGTGCTACAAATACTGCACTGACTAATCCCTCCCCCAGAGCACATCAGGATGTACGTTAATGAGCAGCTGTATCCATCACATTACTAACTAACCACCCGGGTTTGATGATAATCATAATAGGCGTTTGCCACAGATTAACAATATGCACCTTCTTTATTCTGTTCTCTGTTTTCTCACAGTTGCTGAAACCACACGAGGCAACTACTTTGCAAGTGAAATTTCACCGTTCTGAACAATTCTACCCGGTCAAACACATGCACATCTAGGTGTCCATTTCACAGTACATTTATCACCACATCGTTCAAAGGGCGAACTAGTGTCTCAAGAAGAGGAAGACACTTGATGAACACGCACAGTTGGTTAATGTATAAATGAAACATACTTAGATCCTCTGATTGAGAAGTACCCTCCTCTGTGCCGTGTATGACGTTTACTCGATAGGATGAGTCGAATCGTTGATAATCAAGTGGAAATGGTCACTTTAGCCTAGTTGGGCAAAACAGATACGAGGAGACAGATTATACGGACTCAGACAAACGTGGAGACTAAAGGATGTGACACGCGAGTGTGATCGTGCGCGAAATCGGCTCATAATTTCACGAGCAGTTATGTACCGTGTGACATCATGAACGCTTCAATGAATTAGTCTTTTGATTCAGTGACCACGGTGTGAATAACGAAACTGTTTGGCGCTTTATGTAAGTTAGACGATCTCTTTAAATATTGGACTGTCTGAGACAAAACAACAGTTTTTCTTTCCCAAGATTGTGCAACTGTGAGCTGAAATGCTTGAATATTCACAATTATACTATACCGAATGTGGTTACTGTGCATTTTGCAATCTCTCATCCTACGGAAATGAACCATATCTTGAGTACAGACGACTGAGCAAAAGTGCAAACAGGAGCAGCCGGCTTGTGCCAAAAACATTAAGTTGACAGTGACTAGGACTGCACTGGTTTGTAGCTGGTTAGGTTTTGACGAACTGTACCCCGACTGACCTCCCGATGTAACCAAACGATTTGTTACTGCCTCTGTCATCGATTGCGTTGCAGTACGGATTGACTGGATAACCCCTGATGAACGTCGTTCATTCATCACTCGTGAAGTTTTTCATGCCACCTGTGTCGTCACGCCGTTAGATTTCCACCGAGACTACGGGTATCCCAATAGTTAATAAGCTTAGTGCAAAATTTCCATACGGTGTTATGAGCAAATTTGCTGATCAAACATTCACACCGAAACCGGGAGATATGTCGGTGTCTGTCATGTTGTTTAAAGTGCAACACATTTATTCGGACTGAAAAGTTACGTATTAGGTTACAATGTAACTCTTTGCCGGTTGTCCTGACAGTCGCAACTGATTGTCATTCGTTTTTATAATAACAGACGTAAATGAAAAATAACTGATCTCAACTAAAACTAAACTAAAACTAAACTTGATCGAGCAAAACCAACTTTACTCAACGAAAAGTTTCCTGTTCCAGTGAATGTATAGAAAAACAGAGTCACTACTTAATCTTTGTTCAGTGAAACAAACAAGGACGTACAGCAAACAATCAAGTCTTATTTGTTCCACGGTAAATAATGTCCTGATTTATTCATGAGTGGAATGCCGTCAAACACGTCTCCACATACCCTGGTTACCAAATTGCACAATACAATTACAATTTTGAAGTTGCCCCAGTGCTGATTTGTGAAAGGGCAGTCGTACGATGTGTTCCACAGTTCAAGAAAATCAACTCTGATAAGCAGTCAACTAAAATTTATTTATAAAACATTAGATACAGTAAGCAAACTTGCAGCCTCTTAATTGCTGAATTTATTTGAGTTAGTTAGACTCAACTTGGGTCCGAGTTACCTCTCAACATAATCAGCAGCATTACTGTCAACAATAGGAAACTGACATTTTAATTGAGTTGAGAATTCAGTTATTGGATATTGTAGTGGCTGAGTGAATTAATCGGTAACAACGCTTTCCACAAACTCAGGGTTTGATTAAAAGAATCGACTGCTGGTAAAACATGTTGTTTTGTCACCTTTCGTTTTGTTTCTTGTACATAAAATGTGCGAGATAATGAACGTTGGAGACTTCGTGGGCAAAAGTGTTAGAAAACACGGTCCCAAAATATTATCCAGTGCTGCCATAAGACGAACATTTCGTTTGGGATGGATTGGGGAAGACCGTTAAAATGATTGCAAATGACAAATTTAGCAAGACTAGGATGGACTGGAATTTCACGTGATAGAAGTGTTAAACTGGGCAGTGCAACGTATATAAATCTTTTGCTACAAATCCAGCCAATACATTTAACAAAAGGTAAAATGTAAGTGGAAACGCAAAATCTATCACTTAGAGTTTGTTAAATCTCAGGCGCCAATGATTGAGAACGGAAAGTAAAACTTGACAAACTTTTTACTGTGAACCAGACATTAATCTCCGAATGCACAAGAAAAAACATGGGATTCGGTTAAGCTTGAACCAGTGACAGAAAATGCATGCCTAAAACAGACAAGCACTAAATCAGCTGAATCATACAATCAAAACACGATGTCTGGTATTTCACATTTCGACTCGAACGCCCACCCAAACCATTGTGTTCTATGTCAACCACTAAACGATCCAGGGAAGTGACTACGCAATTGGAAGTTCAGATTTTTATGAATGTCAAACTAATTAGCTCTCAGAATGGTTAAATGACTCAACCAAAGAACGTTTAACCGGTTTCCGTGAGCTGTTTATATCGCTCGTCAAAGTTCTACCGAAGTTCACATCACTTGAAATTTTGTCTTACACATCTCATTAAATTTGTCAAACTGTTTACCAACAAAGAAGATTACATAGTTAATGGGATGGTACAGTATACACTCGTTTATTAGTTGCTTCAAAATTCCTCGTGAGCCAAATTAAACTCACTGAGTGGTGTTGTTTATCACACGTAGAAACTCGCTGGTGATAGCACTCTGTAATTCACGTCAATTTTCCACATTTCCCCAGGCTGATTTTCTTTCAACTGAAAATCCATTCCCTTTTGGTTGTACAACGTTACTTAGACAGAACTAGATAAAGTTATACTTGGCAAAGCATAGAATTATGACTCCTTCTCGTTTGTAGACAACATGCGACGCTTTTATCCGACATACTTATGTACTACTTCAAACGGCAGAAAACTGCCGACTGTAGGAAAATTTCCACGTAACCTGCCTTGAACATGTGAACTCTGAATAACTGCATTAACTTCAGTCAAAATTATTCTTGCACGTTCGGTATTAAGGAAGAATTCCAGAGATCTTTCGCCTCTTACCTTCGGTCGCATTCCACTATCGAGGCCTGGTTTTGTCTTGTTTTCCCAAATCCACATTATCAAGATAGCATGTGCAAGATAGTCTGTTCTCGTTTCACTGGGCATAACAATTTTTTAAACAGATTAATGACGTGAATCTACTTTCCCCTATGGAAAATTGTGACGCACATTTAACTTTTACATTCTAACTCGGGGAAAATGTCGCCGTTTGTTCCCGAATGACACGTTTAACTTAGAAACCGGTCCATTCAGTTTTCACAACTGTAGGATGTAGTTGTGAATGTTAAGTGGTTACAATTATTTTTCGTGTGTCCCAGTCGTTGCATGTCAGTTGCAAAATTGTATATCAAAGCGTACAGATATCGTTGCTTTCGAATTTTGAGTTGGAGCTTTAGCTTCCGTGCTCAAACAGCAGTGTGACATTTTAGAGAAGAGGTTTCGTTTTCAGTCGTCAGTCAACAGTACCTTGGTATGTACATGAAAAGTCAAGTTAGGAACAAAGTTGCTACTAGTTATCGGTTTGTGTTATGCCATAATTATACGAGGTCTTTACAGCGGAGTAGTTTCCACCAAAGTCAGATATATCACACTCAAATTCTTCCACTCAAATAACCATGATCTAATTTCCCGTTAACTAGCTTCTTGTCGGTTTTATTGTTTCTTACTGTTTTCTCCAATATGTCTCTTTTCAGATTCGTAAACAATTCATTCGGACTGGGATGGCGTTGCACATCTCAGTGTCAGTATTACTTGTTAATCGATTCAACAATCGTAATCGGTGTGTTTTTTTAAATGTTATGTGACTTCGATCGCCATTATCAGTCCAATTTCTTCTACCGTGCACAAAACTACTACTAGTTCTAGTAACGAGTATTCACATCACATCTGGCACGGATGAACTAAGATATGCAAACGCTCAGACATGTTAGCAAGTCAGTGATACTCAAATTGTCCAGTCGCTTCAGGAAAAGACCGTAAATGTTCTGCCAAGTCCAGCCGATGACGTGGAAAAAACTTACCAATCAGTGTTTCGATTCCTAATAAGCAGTATGATATTTGAGGCAATCCAAAGTGAACATCACTAGCAATTCATACGGGACTATGGGAAATGTGAGCGAAATTGGTTTAACGCTGTCATATGATATCTCACTGTTGTCCAGTGTGAGGTCAGCGGAGCGACTATATCATGGAAACGTGGTCAGAATTCTAATTTTGGTGGTGGCACGGTTGAGTAGTACTGGCGAGTTCTGCCAACAGCAAAACTTGAGTCTACTGCACTTTTTCGAAACGGGACGATAAATACGTTAATGGTACTGCAAAATTTGCACGTTATTTTAGCCTGCCAAACTGTTACCAGTAAAAATTAACCTCCTGCTCATGTTTCTGAGTAGTTTATGGTCTACTGCTAACATTATTTCCACTCACTGTCTAAGCATTCACAAGGAGACTTAATTGTAAAGTATACCACCATATTCATCTCGTTGATCTCTCAATATCTTTTTTTCAGTAAGCGATGGATATCCAAAACCTAAAGTACAGAATATATACTTTTGACCTGACTTGCTTTGACAATCTGATATTCTAAACACTTTGTCTATAATTGTAATATTTTATTGCTGTTAGTGCATTCATCTTGTTTCCCACTCAACGTCAAAAATAGGATTTTTCCTGATGTCGTATTTGCTAAAAAAAAATATATTTCACGGACAAATCCGGGCGAAATTTCACACATTATTTTGCACCCAATTTTGATAATAATGAACTGTTCCGCCTTTCTTTAAATATTTTTAAGTAAAAAATTAAGTTCTGTGTTCCCAAACGTCCAAACTTGTGGACACAGTATGATATAATCTATGGCACAAACAAGGAAATCACTGGTGTTGATGTCGCCGTTACTACCACAAATACCCCGTTATCGCATTACCCCACTGCGTCACATCTATTCCTCTCTAAACTCCGTAGTTTCCCTAAATGCTTTTGGTAGCTATGAGAAAATTTTTCTGGACTTCCGTATACCGTCTTTTACTTTCTTTCTAAGTATCAATTCACATGTGCAACTGTAGAAACTTTCCTTTTTTTAATTTCTGTGAATCTATCACGGTGTGTGGTCGTTTATCTCCAAAAATTTGTCCGAATCCGAATTCAACAACTAATTCAGAGTTATTCATATGCCTGCGGTGAAGTCTTTAGTTCTTACTTATGATGCATTCTTAGTAAACCCGATCATTTTTTCACAAATAACTCGACCGTAGTTTTTAATTACTGATAAGTCAATGAAATGTCTTGTTTGCCGAGGCTACGTAAATTGGACTATTCACTTCACCCTCCATGATACATAAGACATCCTCTTCATTAATTTAGCTGCGGTTGCTTCTGTGGTTTGATAACTACAGAAAACAGATAACTTTACTGTGTTCAGATTATGTCCGAATACTCGGAAATATCTCGCCCGTGGGAAACTGAACCGCGTTTTGCTAACCAGGTTATTCCACCAAATGCACTCAAACAAACATCTATTGAATGGATGTTTTTCACTAATTCTTAGCTGCCTCATAAACATTGTTGTCCACCTGCTTATTCATAAGTGGACAATGCTTATCTACGTAAGCACAATAATCTTCCTGCTCAAATTAAGAAGCTGGAAATCCGCTAATGAGTTGCCACTCATTCAGAAAGAGGTCGCTCATTCTGTGGAGGGAATTATTGTGCTTGAAAACCAAGTTTCACAAATAAAATGAATAAATATTTTTTAGGAAGCATCACACACTTCACAGCCTTACTGTTCCATGTATCATACATACTCTGAGCACAACAGTTGCCATGGTTTCAAACCGCATTTTGTTTTCGTATATCCTATGAGTTGTTTTGTGTTCACTAATGAATGAGTTTCATGCTGAATGTTTTCCAAC
The DNA here is from genome assembly GCA_008508345.1 of Paragonimus westermani. Lineage (NCBI taxonomy): Eukaryota > Metazoa > Platyhelminthes > Trematoda > Plagiorchiida > Troglotrematidae > Paragonimus > Paragonimus westermani. The sequence continues at coordinate 94,690 of QNGE01000001.1, read as the reverse complement.
TCAAAGTTCCGTTCACCCATTTTTTCTTAATGGTCATGTAGTTGACCAGAAGGTACTGTGGTTCGGACAACCGCTGAACATTACAAATTGGTTACAAACACTTGATGCCAAACTAGGAAGTTTCTCTGTTGTTTTGGTTGTTAACACCCCGTGGTACTGCGTGTTCACAGTACACTAATGGTTGCCATATGATACCTGCATCGATCACAAGGGAACGGGGTGACTACGACGTGATATCCTGTAGCTGGATTCTACTCGAGTTTTCGGATCTTGAAACGCAGCCCATCTCGAGTGGAGAGGAATGTGGTGCAGACGCATGATGACATTCACTTACTTTCACAGCAACCGCCGCGCAGATCGCCATCATCAACGATCGTCCACCATATCCTGGCAAGCCACCATTAGTTGGAGCGCATACAGGCATTCATAATCTGTTACGTGACTAGTGAGCCCCGGTTGTTGCGATATACCGGGGCAGTTGCTTTAAGACGTCGGTGTCCACCCCTGTGTGTTTATCAATACACTTTTTAGTTTCTCACTGCCATGGCAACAATGCCAGTGACTGTCTAGTGAGTGGTTCCACCGTATGTTTTCCTTGTATGTTCAGTGACAATTTCGACCACTCTTTCCTGCTTTATGATCCCCCGTTCTCTAGTGTGCACTTGATATACACAGAGCTTTGCTAGGTCATGAATCGTGTCATGATCGCTTATGAGTTGTTTATCAAAATTTATTTCGGGAAAGTGCTGAAGGGTTTACAAAATTCCAAGCCGGAATACAACGTTTCCGTTTGTTGATGATCATTTTTAATAGCTAGTGGAACTGAATGACTGTATAGGAAACGGTTGTTTCAGCTAACGGCATAATGAGTTTCGCCGGTTCCAACTGATGGGTCCGTGCAAAGACAAACTTCCTCAACTGGAAGTATTATTCTCATAGCAAATAGCTTTAGGCACCAAAGAATTTTTGAAAAGATTCTTGAATTAGTAGCCCAAGTATTATAAAAACAGTATTATCCGTACAGTTTAAGATGGGTATTCGGTGCGAACGCCAAACTCGGTCCCTCTTCAAATAAACTGTCCCGTAATATGTTAACTGAATAACAACAACAACTGAAAAAGCGAAAATTAAATGAAAAAATGTGAACAGTTATAGATGACCTAAGTGCGTTTAGGACAATGCTAGCTTACAACGCAAACCAGTCACGTTGTAAATATTACAGCTGTATTTTGCGGCCGGTATCGGAATTTATGAAAGAAAAATGAAGGATTCACATTGAATTTTACAACATGTCCTTTGCATTAAGCTAAACTAAGAATCAGTCGATCTTTTGGAGAACTTGGCGTCTTCAAACATTTCACCAAAAACGACCTTAACGTTGCGTTCATCTGACAGATATGCAATTTGTCTATCTGTAAGACAATAATAAACTCATCTATGCATATTCCAGCCAAAAATGTTTCAGACATTTGTGAGGAGTTGTACAATAAAGCAACTACTCGAAGTTATTCACGTACTTTGGAATACAGTAACATTGTAATGACAGGGCTGGATACTAACATGTCAGTTTTAAACCGGCTATAACGCCACGATCGGCATTCCCCGAAACTTGAACCTTGTATTCGGCACTTAGGGACATCCGCCTGTGTATGTGTGTATGTGTGCATATCCTTATAGCAACATAATGGCTAGAAATTGTAACTGATACGTATATTTCACAGATTAGTTTCCTTCTTTGCCAATCTTGTAGAAAAAATAAGGGAATTGGCATTCTGTGAGCCAGAACAATTGCAAATGTTAGACAGACAAGTGTGGAAATTAGCTGGGTTAAGTGAACTAATAGTATTGATTGTACCGTTTCTCTATGGTAGATGTGTGTATAAAGGTGAATTATTGCATGCATTTTTCAAAGTTACTCTATCAAATGGCATGTAACACTCTCTGGAATGTTTCTTCGTGATAGAAACAAGTACATAGGTGTAGGATTTTATGGACTGATTTTGGGCAGTCCATGGGAAAAAAACACCAATTACCAGGTGAACTTAACAGATACACAGAAAAAGTCCAGTGGTAGCTAGTGGTTACGTGTGTGGTAACCGTCCCAGCAGGGATGGAATGGCCTCACAGCCCCATGAGTTTAACGAAGTCAAAATTGAATACAATACAGTAGACTGGAATTCTGAGTACAGTCCAGGAAATTGTTTGAGGCCGTCTTAAATCAAATTCAAACGTTCTGTTGTCAGTTTTGTTCATCGGATCTCAAATGAGTGACATCAGTTAGGTGAACGTAGGACAACTTGTAGTTAAAAATTCCTCAATTACTCTTTTGTCTGCCAGGTTTGTGCGTGGGAAGTGTCATTCAGCCTAATGACTTAGTGGGAATACATCGGTGATTAACGATTACTACAGCCAACACAATAGCACGTAATCGTACACTTAATTCGTTTCCATGGTGCTTAATCACTTCGATGTAAGGAGAAATGATTTACCTGTGAACTCGTACACAAACAGTTCTATATAGCTTTAAAAAAAGCTTATAAGTGGTTATTGGACGGAATGATCGTTGGCACGTTTGATGTAGAAGATGGCAAACCTTCCGATCAATGTTTATAGGTAGGCAGTGGAAATTTGCACGGTTGGATTTTCCTGATCGGTCTTCAGTGGCTCGTTGCCTGTAACGAAATTTTCTGTAATCGATAGACGGAATGAACTGATATGGCCTTGCAAATTTTATGGGTTGAATCAACCGGGTGTGCAATTAAAGTTCTGTTGTTCTGCATGTTCCTTGAGAAATACCTTGATTTTGCTGACTGATGTATTTTGGGAATACGCAACCAGCGTTGTAAATTGACCGCGTAATTGTCTGACAATCCTTCTCTTAACCTAAGAGAACTCACTAGAACAACCAATGATTTCACTGACCAGCTGCCTTCGGATGTCACTCAACTTGACGAATGCCGTTTGTATGTGGTCTCATTTAAGTAGATAGATCCATTTTACTACCACTGGCATCAATCGTAATGATAACGCATTTTGTTTATTAAGACTTTCATTGGATAAGGCGTTCAGACTTTTTCGCTCGTTAGCAAAAGGGAAATTCTGCTACCGGAGCTGGCTGCTGACCTAGGTTGTTGAACGAGTGCAGTCGAGGACATTACTAACACATAGATCTGATTTCAAATTTTTCTCCTGCACACCAGTTAATATGCAACAAACTATGCAGTTTAAACTAAAAGCTTAAAAAATTTCACACCATATGTTGGTCCTTTCTGATTCACTTTTGGCCCTCATTTACTATATTTTGTATTGTATGAGAGATGCCTTTCACTACTGAAGGCATATACCTGTGGCTTTTGGCTTTACAGCAAATTGTTATGTCTAACAGTCAGTATTCGTGGGTTCCATGGTTGTTTGTTTTTATCAGGTGTGTGTACCCTTCCTGGCAATAAACACAAGACATGCAGTCCATGGGTAAAAACTAATTTGTGTGTTTGTGTGCTGCACATCGGAAACATATTGTGTATGCTGACGTCCGTGAAAATGACGTCATCTAAGCTTTTGAAGTTGATTGAGGTTCTGTACTATCCGTGAAAGCGCTCTCAGCATTTGTTCCAAAATAAGAACTTAACTGGGTCTGAGACAGTTCATGGAAATGAATCATATAGGAATTCTCCCTGACCACTAATCACAAATGATAATGGCCGAGCCCCATTTTGAAGTCGGTGGTGTACTGGTTAAAATCGTTGCCTTATGAAAGCTTGACCGGAATTACGCTCTCTGTCACGCTTAAAATTCCTTCCGGATGCAAAGGCTACGGTCTACAGTGGTTGATGTTGAGCTTGAAATTAGTTGTAATGTTTATCGTTAAAGTCATCCAACAGTGACTGTCCGATAAACCCAGGGAACACGAGGATGCGTACCCGCCGCAATTACCTTGTGTGGTGGGCTGAATGACCAATGCGTGCACTCTGAAAGCAGCCAGCTATGACATTTGTGTTGAATATATGGACACACCACGTGTTAATAATTGCACACGATTGACAGTTTTGTCTAGTTTCGGATATAATTAAAAACAGCATGTTAAATTTGAAATTGCAATGAACTCTTAACAAATTTGCACTCGAGTATGCACTAACCTAACAAGAGACGGCGGAGTATCAAACAGTTGTCAATCACTTACTATCATGGGTGAGAAACAGCTGAAAATGGTGACCATAAACTAGCATTTAACAAACAGCAACTAACATCTTTTGCACTGAAGAAAACGTGCACCACACGGTATAAGGTCAGCTGACAAAACTGAGAAAGACACCTCACTGAAACAAAACGAGTTAGCAAATGAGAAAAATTCACTTATGAGCTCAATTAAAGAAAACATTAGTAAATGTCGGCTGATAATAAGTTGGTCAACATCCAGACCATTTTCGTCCAAAATTAAGGTCAATATTTCAATAGAACAGTGACACATAACAGTCTAGGTGGTGTAGAGTAGCTTAGGAATAAACTTATTTGCATGTGCACTCTACAACAAATTACGCTTCTTGCACGTGCGGAATACATACAAAGTGCTAGTCAGCTGTGCTACAACAAAGGTAATGGGCAGGTCAAATTTGCTTAGATTGACCTGGTTTGACTAGACCTATACGGATAGATGAGTTGTATACGTCCCATCCACTCTTTAGCAATATATTCTTTGCTTCAACGTGACAAAAACCTCTTTCGGCGAGAAAACATTAGAAGCCTCGCGTTTAACGTGGTCTGAATAATCCACACTGAGAATAAGTTGTGTGCACAATTATGCAGTCAGCAGTGGCAAGCATTTCAGTCGCCTTATTTTGTTCTGGTTCTCGAGGGCTGGCGCTCTTTCAAGGTTAGCTGTTCACGAAATGTGTCACTGCCCATCCTGTGTCACTGTTACACAACACCATTGCTAATCGTCTGGCCATGAATCCGCTGACTGGTGACTCATACAAATACTTCATTCCACGTCATGCAGCGGAGATTTGAACTATCTTATCTGAATGATTTTAGCTCCCCAACAGAGGCAACCACGATTAAATATTAGCAAAATTCACGGAGGTCTGGATGTTTGGATACTTGCCGACATTTGATTTAGTTAGAAATCTAAATGCAAACAAGATTAACAAGCAAACCCCGCAAATATCATATCGAGCAACCAAATCTATCACTGTTCCTGGCAATCATCAGAGATGCCGCTGCATGCTACTTGAGAAGAAGTGAACATTATCCCACAGAAGTTTATGAGACGACCAGCTGATGATCTGCTGTCAAAGCTTTTGGATACATGTCTACAATTGATCACACAATCGATGTGCGAACTCAAAAGAGAAGACCAAACAACACCTAACGGTTGACGGACAACCCAAATTAGACGGAACTACATGTGTCGAAATGCACGTCTTGAATCACTGTTTAATAATCGAAAATGGAGACCTCGTCTTGAATTAGGATTTATTTTCAGCTTCAAACCTCTGGCATAAGGGGAGATATTTCGGACTGGTCACGATAAGAAGCTGTTAAATATGATACAAAATCAAGGGTGTACAGAGTTATGTCGTTATTAAAGAAAACGGAGTATTTAATCAGTCCACTTGAATGACACACATATTGTCGGACGCCGCAGTCTAATAAGTCCGCTATAACAACTAGAAGTTGGGGAATAGTGGACAAGTAAAAAGGGAACTTGAATAAAGAAGACAGTGGGCTGATATTGCACGATTGATGTCCGGACAAATTTCGCTGCATCTTTACGAGTGCATACTACAGACCATTTATATATCAGTATGAAAAAGTGAACAAGATACCAGAAAAAGCCAATTGTCAGAGTGCACAACCACTGTCACTACTAAGGTAGCGACAACCCTACAAACAGTTGTTTCTGAACACACAACACGGGTTTGAACTTTTGGGTTGCAATCGCTTCGGCATAGCGTGGTGTTCGTCTGTGTGACGTTGAGTAGATGACGCGAAATGCCGTTGTGGGGTCACATTGGTGTTGCGTCATTAGGATATGACATGCAATGGACGATGCAGGTTCCTTGTTTCTATACGCGTAAAGATGCAGCGAAATTTGTCCGGACATAAATCGTGCAATATCAGCCTACTGTCTTCTTTATTCAAATTTTTGACGGGAAAAGAAAGTTTCAAAAAGGAAACTAGTTTTCCAGTCATACTGATATAACCTGATTTGGTACTGAACTAGTCCTTGCTGGTTCGTATCTTGTGTTCAGATTTAGACAGGAGGGAAAGCTGATAATTCTCAATACGCATTTGTTCTCACTAGTATAAATAACAATCGAAAGACGCGGCATACTTTTCAGTGAAGTTTTTGTTGTACCTATCTGACTATCTTTTGCATGGTGTAGACTGGAGTCAATTCTCGAAGCAAAATCATATCCGATTGTTAAAGCTTGGGTACTACAATACGGGTGAAACAGACCTGTAACTAGAGAACATGAAACAGATGCAATATATTAGGGTTGCTGTTAGAAGAGTGGACCTTATGAATTCAGAAATAAAACGATTCTGAATAAGAAATCAATTCACATCGAACGGGTTTAAATGAATCGTCATTGAGTAAAATTGGCAAAGTTGATGAAGTGGAAACAGTCTTTTGTTTACTGGGCCCCAAGAATAATAGATCATGATTTTAGAATTGAAAAAGGTCAAGAAAATGACAGGAAAACGACGAGCAACACAAATCCTTCTCAATCAGTGCACAAGTAGTAGTTAGCCGTTCTCAGCGCACAGATAGAGATTCACTCTGTATACCGACGCGACTATTGAAATTCGGGGTGTTTCTTTCAGCTCGGGCCTGAAGAAAGGTCTGACATCAGTCCTAGTAGACACAGAGTTTCAGGCCAACAGAATTGAGTATGCTTGTGAAAGCATGGGTAACGACAAAAGCGGGACATGGGGTTGTATACATAACTAAATGTGGATAACCTCTGCGTCTGCGCATTCCATTTCTCCCAATAGTTTGAGGATACCCAGTATTAGAACACTTTATTGCTCTTTTAAAACGCTCAGTTTGATGGAAGCCTTGTAGGCAACACATTTTTACTACTCACGTATGAACTGCTTGATAACTGCCGCCGAACAGTCACTAAATTAGATTACTGGGTAAATTTCATATACCACCGTAGGGTGGGTGATCAACTGAATCAAAATGCAAGACATCTAACTCTTCGGCATAGCTCCATAACTCAATTGGTACCGCTTGCCCCACTTGAGTGTTCTGTTCCCGATAGCCGAAGCTTAGATGCTTCACACTCGAGACTGTTCTGATTCAAGCAACCTGACGAACTAATCATTATATCACAGGTTAATCGCAACTTCACTCCGTTTTAATTACGTCAACGCTAACAAACCCTACAGTTAGGAAGACAACTTTGCTCAAAATCACTTGCAGGTGTTCTTGGAAAGCCCTATATTAATTAATGCCAAGACTGGTTAAAGATGACACTTGAAAGAAGAGCAATGTTTTGCAGTGAACAAAGAATAACGAGATGTTTCATAAAGAACCTCGGCCATTGCTGCGAACTACGAAGACCATTTGTGTTCGTGCAAATGCTCGCAGCAACCCAGATCCCTTTGATTGTACAATTCATGAAGAGGGCGATCGGAGCGCATGCCGGCAATTCTGCATAGATTTAAAACATTCTTCCCCAGTTACGAATTTGAATGGCGAAATCAGAAGACCGGTTTTACAAGATGGTAATTCAATTTCGTATGTTCTCGTCAGCTACCACCCATAACAGCAGTGAAAATCAACAAATATTTAAGCAAATTAATTTCATACATCAAGTCAATGTATACACTAATCTGTCATTGGTCGAAACCAAGGTAGACCTAGGTTCAAGGCCAACAGCTTTTGCACACAGTGGACCGGCTTGCTACGCGTGACTAGATATGCATGTATGTATGAACTTAGTTCGCCTGAATAGTTTTTTTAATTTTCATCGCTGTTATGTGTATCAGCTGACGAGGACCTACGATGTGATACTATCATCTTGCAAAACCGGTCTTCTGATTTCGCTATTAAAATTCTTCATAAATCTGGAGGAGAGTTTACTAAACACACGAAATCGTCTTTACATGCACCGTAAAGTAGACCAGTCGAAACACAGTTTTTGGCCAAATATGCTAATATATTCGAACATCACTATATCATACTTTCAAGAACCCTCCCCCAACTAAACACTTTTTGTTGCTGATTACTAATATGTGTTTGATTTAAGCAAAACTATACCGACTTAAAAATGTCAGATATGCGCTGTTACAGGCCCAATTACTGCCTTCAGTACAATACGGGCAACTTATCAACAGATCTAACGGGATGAACAAGGTAGGTTTATCTGTCGACAATATAGTTGAAGAGTGTTTTGAGTTCAAACAGGACAGTTTTGAAGAATTTAATCCACCAAAAATTGCGACTGAACAGTCCCACACCTCGTTACTCCTTTTTGCTTTGTTTCACCTGTTTAACTTGTACTGAAGGAATAGTGAAAGTGGGTTTTCATATAAACTGAACATCATGCACAACTAACTGCAGTCGGCGCATTTCCATAGAAATTCCAGTAGGCCTATTTCGAAATGATGCATCAGACTCGAGTTTCGTCCTCTTTAGATCCCCTCAGTAGTGGATATCCTCCCTCCAGCAGCGACTAGATCTCCGGCCACACCATGACGATCAGCAACCGTGTTGACCACTGCGCCATACACTTCACCTTAGGCACAACCGACTCATTATATGTGGACACTCAACCACTTTCGCTTTTGAATCACTCACTATTTATCTTAGAATTCTTTTGAATAAACATTCACTATGAATACACTCTTAACTTTGAATGGTTATTTGGCCAACATTGGGGAATACCTGAATAGTCCGGGTTGATTTCGCGTCCAGAGAATAATTCAGTGTAATATATCTGACACTTAGACAGCAAGCTTAAATCAAAAACTTTTGAAATATCCATCAATCGAACTCTTATGTTCAAATTGGTACATCCAGCAGAAGGAATAAATCCTAGTTCACACAAGTCGGGTGAATATTCAAGTACATATATTTCTCGACTGATCAGAACGGAAGCTTATACCTAGTGAAAGAAAAGTAACGCATGATTGGCCTTCAACCTGTAAAATGTGTCTGAACTTATGTTAATAAATATTTTGATATTTGTCAACACATGAGGATAAATCCCCGTAATCGTTCATGCTCTACCTCCTCGAAAAAATCCTTGTTAGACACTGTTGATATCAAGCAGTAAACCATCAACTACATAATCATTGAATCACACAAGATCCAACGTCAGATTTCCAGAGTGCAGTATTTTTTTAAACTGAACATCAAACTATAACTTACTACACGTAAGGCATATTCAGTTCAGCTTTCTCCCGCAGCGTCTTATACCCTAACACTAGGTCATAGGGCGGTAACATTTGTCTACCAAGCACATTCAACCACCTGTCAAGAACATTGCCAACTACGAAGTTTGCGCTCGTTTCTCGAGATGCTATCATTTTTTGTCTCTGTATTCCAAAAAAGTTGTGAGGCTATGTTGCCTGATATCTTGTTTGATCAACAGATTGAACTAGTCTCTCCATGCCGCAATTCACGCAAATCCCCGGGAGTGGACGAACTGGTGGCAATTTGGCGAACTGCTCTGACGCAATGCGTCGTTCTTCAGTTGCTTGGAGATATTCAGTAGTATTCAATTAATGATTCACACACCAGGAACCGATCGGTTGGCTGACAGTACTGTTTGGGTACGCAGCACTCAATGTTGACTGTTCAGAAGAATTTTATTTAAAAAATCATCATAGTACATTCGAGCCACCAACATCTAATTAATACTGGAAACTCATTCAGTTAACTCATTTGTTTACTTGCTAACCATTCTGCGCGGTTATGTTATTTGTGGTCAACCTATCTGCACCGCTGGAGGCCAGTAATGCTACGTTAAGTTACCTACTCTGTGCTTGAGAATAACTCTACTTGGTGTAGTGTTCTCATATGAGGTGTTTTTATGTTCCGTGATTGATTTGTCTGGCGTCATCATTATGATCTCAAGTCTGTTTGTGTTTTGCAGATTCGTACTAGTTGAGATTGGGATTTTTCGAAAGTGATGGTATTCATGAGGGCTGGCCTAACCACTTTGAATGCATCATTGATCTGTCGCTCAAAGCTTGGTTCTAACGATCAGTCAACAGTAACACAGAAAAATTTTGGCATCTATCTTACAAAAGAGGATGCTTGTCTCTCTGATAACCAGTCTGGTAGATATGATAAGTTAGTTGATAATCAATTTCGAAAACTCCAGCACATCACTTATCAGTAGTACAATTTCACTTCAGCTTCGGCAGATTTCAGTTTAATGAATGAATTTTGCTTAGGTGGTAAATCTACTAAGTCATTTGGTAGATTTCATATAAACCAGTGGGCTGGATGGGCGATTGAGTCCAAATGTGACATTTCTGTTTTTCCGGTTTAGTTCAGCTGAAGGTGCACTTGCCACTTCAGAGGATGCTGTTTCTGTTGCTGGTCAGGTTGTACCCAAGCTCCATAATCTTCGCAAATGGGTTTGTTTTAACTCTTTGTCTTTAGTGGTTTGTAGATTTGTCTGATCTATGAAAGAATGACTATAGTGAGTAAGTACAATGTATAATAAGTCAACTTGCAAAACCGTTTGTTACAAACAAGCAAATGTTTAGAAAATGTGTCTAAGCTTGGTCTTACCGTCAGTTAAAATGGCATTAGTAGGTTGTGAAAAAACCTGCTCCACCACATAGCCACAGAACCTGAGCCTATGAAGAGATGACAAAACATGGCAGTAGGGAAGATATTTCGGTAGCATTGGCATAAAGACTGCGTAACCACTTAGATCTATAAATCCCGCCGTTATTTACGTAGTTCAATGACACTATTCAGACCATTTTATCTGAGGCGCAACTTTTCAGCAATCTACCGAACCCTGACTAAACTGATTATATAATTGTTAATAAACTTCGAGCTGTTTTACACTATTTTCGATCGCGAATGACCTTTCATTCAAGGTAATTATTCTCCCGCAAGCTATTTAATTTTGAAGATGAGTTATTCATTGATTCGCCTCAAAGTCAACTAGTACAGTATATTCTCTTACGAGACATTAGAAATTTTATGATTTCTTGTTGGATTTGCATTCTGCGAAGCATTTTGGCATACGGTTAAGTACGCAGGCACGATACAATTAACAGGCAGTAGTCCGAAAATATTCACGTAGTGGAAGTCCACCGAAGAAAATGTCGCCGTCTACATATACATATATATATATATTAGGTAGCATAATCACCTGGTTCTAAATTCAATTAATTTGGGCGTTTAACCAGCAGACAACCTCCGTGTCTATCGCATTTACACTGCTAAACTCGTTTAGAAGATTAACTGTGTTCTATCTGAATAAGAACTGCTAATCGTTGGCTAGTGAATATTACGAACCAAATAATTAATTGATATTCGTTGGAACAAATCGCCGCAACGGAATTTGTTCTGGCGTAACGTGAGCTTAGTAGTGTACTGGCCACTGCTGTTGAAACAGTCAGAAACACGGCATTCTACTAACGGCCAGATCAAGGAAGTGCGCTGCTGACGAAGTTTAACAAGATGGATCTGGATTGCTGTACTTGTATTCATATCGGGTCCTCTGGGAAGTATTCACGAAATGTTATGAGCATTTTTCAAATCACGGCAACCAAGTTTTTGTTGTACTTACCGGGAGAAAGTACAACTCCAGCTACAACGTGAACATTGAAACATCATCCACATTTGATCGTAGCGTTCGCATTCAAATAGACTATCCAGCCAGGGAGAAAGCTTTTCTTCGTGATCTGAGCTCAAACGCTCTGGTTAAAATTTATCAATACTGCATATCCTTATCACGGCCGGGATTTGAACCCCGACCACGCTTTTCATGAGGCAGCCGTGTTGACCACTGTGTCATTCAGCTCACATAAGGAACGACCGAACTGTCAAATCTGAACGCTCAACCACTTTGGAAGTCCTAATCGCGGGGTCATCGATTGGAGTTAACAGGACAGTTACTGTGTCTCTTCTCGAGACGATCGGACAACCTGATCATTGCTCACATTCGAAGTTGTCTGACAGTTCAGATGTGATAAATCGGTCGTATCTAATGTGAGGTGAATGGCGGCGCAGTGGTCGACATTGTTGTCTCATGATAGAATGGTGGGAGTTCAAATCACGGCCGTGACAAGGATATGCACTACTGACGAGCTCTAATGAAAGAGAAACTCGAGTCTAGTGCTTCTTTTCGAAAGAGGCCGGCTGGAAAGTCTATCTGAATGCGAAGGCTGCGATCAAATGTGAGTGTTGGTCAACTTGAAAATAAACCAAATCCCCGACTACTCATCAGTAATTTCCATAATCCATCTTTGCTCTTGCAACTGTCTTGACAAAGACGGAATGTGTGAAATATTCACATATTTCAGCTAACAAGGATAACTGCCTTTATCATGCAGAACGCAATCCAGCTGTCCTACCAATGGAAAAATTAACGAACTCACTCATGAACAAGTTGGGCAAATATGCAAATTAGATATACTGTTTTGACGTTCAGACGAAAATGTTGTTTGTTCTAAATTTCTTAGAAAACTGGTAAGCCTACATGTTTCTGAATTTGAATAACAGAATTTTTACTAGGAATTTTCCTTCTGGAAGGAAGTATGAAATATTAGCTGAAGCACTCATTTCACTAACTATTGCAAACAGGGGTTTGAACGAATTATCTTAATGTATACTGAAGACAGCACGTGACTGGAACAGTGTCGAAACAGTATAGCTCATCTAACCGACGTTGACGACGCTTCTGTAACAAATTTATCTGTTTCTACCCAGATATCTGACGAAGCCCTATAAATCTGAATGTCGGTCATTCAGAAATCTCTGAAGCAGTTCAGTCCACGTTAACTTCAAGTTATTGTTCACTTCGAGATCTCCGTCAATACTACCGTGTATCGTCCAACACTTTTAACTATGTCAGAGTTTGACAAACCGGCTGATCGTCCACCAAATACCACAAAGATGAACCAAGATAATTCACTGTGAATAACTGGCTGCATCTAGGGGCAAATCGCACGGAAATTCTTACAATTTCATTCAACACTACAGTTTTATGGACTGCATTCAAAAGTCTAAAGCACCTTGCATACCAAATTAAGCTGCCGTTGATAAAAAATTGTCTCAGCATAGCTAGAGATGCTAAAAGATGGAGCAACGTAATCAGCGTTGTTATGCTGGCGGAGAAATTCGTTGGTACCATAGAAATAACGGTCATTTTTCGGTATAACAGTAGGTTTCAGAGACAGCAAAGGTGCGACTGCACACATGTTCAAGGGCTTATAAACCACCGATCAAACAGAGCCCTAACGTAGATTGTAGTGCACCAGGTAATTAGCACAATGCCACGCATGATGCCAACAGACAGAAGGGTGGTTCACTGGAATTGTTGGGTACGTATAAAACAAGAAATCTGACGTCTTTTAGGATTTCAAATTGAATAGTAAATGTATTCACATGTGAGTGACGTTCAACTTAAAATAAGACAAATCCCCGATTAATCATCGGCAGTCTTGAGGACGTTATTCATCAGTTCTGTAGTTTTTCTCGATGTTTTCAATACAGTGGCCTTGCTGGTCACGGTAACATTACCGGACTCTGTTTACTGTAGTGTTTTCAGGCTGATCCGTTGGTTTGTTGATATATGGTCATGTGGTTTGATAGCCAAATGCGTCCTGTTACTTTGTTGAAAGTTGTATATCCTGAAGACCGAAAAATGCAATACCAATCGATTCACGATCTGGGGTATCCTCTTCTTTGTAATTGTAAAGAACCGCAAGTAAAATCAGAAGTAGATTGTATAGAAATTGTCTGGGGGTGGCATATTCAGTGTCTGTTTAATGGTTTCATAGTACTGAAATCGAAGAACTGTGTAGCATCCGTTCTACTGGACAGCTGTAAATTTCAATTCTTGATGAACTGTCTTCTTGATTTATGTGTTGGCAATCCATAGCCTGAATCTTCCTAATGCAACGCCTGTATGGCCATTGCGCCCAACTTGTTCTTCATCTTGATCGCTTGTTTGCTAACTGCTTGTCATATATTTTCAGAGGCTGTGTGGTGCACTTTTCGACTAGCTTCTAATAAGCGTCTGTTCTCAGGTCCTCACTTTCCTGGCTTGAGAACCAAGCTGTACGATCAAGTGTATAGTTGCAGAGTGGACGAGCTATTACAACTAGTTGACACTGTAGTTGCAGACCAGTCTTTCAAGTAATCTGTGTGTGAATTGATTGAGGATGATTGGTGTCCAAATCACATGTGAATTAATTCTCTACCTTTTCGTCCACTGTCATATCACTAAGATGTGAAGTGACTGATTTGAAAACAAGGAATACATCGAGATCCCGATGGGTCACTGACTAATGTAGTCAATGCTCTCTTGATGTTCGACGAATGAGTGGAATGTGAGAAAAAGCGCCTCAGCATTGGAGTATAAGGCTTGACTTTACGACTATCATTGTCGTTGATTAGTTCACTCTCAGCAAAGACTGACGATCCACTTAAGCGGCCGGCTTACACTTAACACTAGTCGTTCGGGTGAAAATCGAAACAGTACTACCTTTCTGCCTCGGGCACGCCGTCATTAGAAGTGTTCTTATCAAAGTTTTGTTTTAACTGTAGACTGTTAGCTAACATTTGCTGTAGTCTGATTGCAGGTGTATTGGGGTTAGAGATACGTTTGGAAATAATTCTTTGAAAAAGATCATGTTCCTCGACCGATTTACTTCCTTGCAAGGGTTCCACCGACCATTTTAGTTGTCAAACACCAACAACTCTAAACGTGTGAAACTGCAATTCCTGATATACTTGGGCACATCCAGTGGGAAGCTAGAACATTTTCGTCTTCGGAATCAATTGGTTCATGTGTCCTTGGTATGAGACTGACAGGAGAGGACGAACTACCAATATCTCGAGAGCAAATGACGTCATTCAATCAATATCTGTACCTTTGGCCAAGAGGTCCGACAAATTTTGTACCCGACATTGTGATGGCTCACACATGATCATCAAATCACCTGACCACTGCGTAACTAGTCAAATTAAAACCAACACCTCCGCTTGAGAGCTTCGTGACGATCTGGGCTGGTTGTATAATTGTGTTGCCACCAACATGGAACTTAGGGAATATGTTTGTGTCCAAGGCTGGACCTTACATCTCCAGGTATAGAGAGCACCAACGGGGCTTGTTCGAAAGCTAATCATGCACGTAGAAGATCAGTGAGGTTGGTAATGTTTAAGTTAGGTTGAACTTGTTGGTTTGCTCAAGCCGCAAGGTCGACACAGTTTAGTAAATTAACGCAGCCGCTCTCCTGTCGCGAAGCGCTCGTTTAAATGTGAGAACCTCTTTAGCCCTAATCAACCACAACTCGACAAAGGCGCCCAAAATGTCCGACGAAAACCGACAATGTGAATACTCTTCACATGGACAGACCTAATTAAGTTGGTTTTGAAACTTTGAAGCACCAACAGTGTAGACGACACAAAGGTAACTCTAGGGCTACGAATTGGCCCATTTGAAGCCAGGCCTGATGCGACGCTTTGAATCAAAACCATACAAGGTAAGTGCTAGCCAACAAGGAAACCTTTGAATATAGGACAGAATCATTCCGTCCGGGAAATACTATAAATCACTGATAACGAACGTCATGAAAATTAAATCCGCCGCTACGGATTGCAATAAATTCTGTCAGCTAGAAAATACAATGGCCAACTAACGATCTGGTAACCACATTAAGTAGCTTATAGAAGACATTTCAAGTGCACTCAACCAAAACCCTCATCGGAACATGGCAAACGGATGAAAATGGAACGATCCTCAGCGTCCTCTCTAGATCTGATGCTACACGGTGTCTTAACGCTGAACAATCGCAGTCGTCACCACGCCTTGTTACATGAGCCAACTTTACAGCGCTTGGCGGTAACCAATCACTACGCCAGACGGCAAATTAACTTGCCAGCTGACCAACTGTTTCAACAGAACCATTCAGAAAACGATGTTACAGATGTTTGCATTCCCACAAGTTACAGTGGTGTGTTGAGCCATTCTGTGCTATGAACCGTATCTGTGTGCCACATTATAATTCCCAAAATGCCAGAAGATAATTAATAAAAATTAACTTGTACTCTTATTAGTGTGTAGTCGCAGAAATTGCGCATTCTCACACTTTGCGGGAAAGAACGTATTTTGATGACACTGGTAGACGCTGAGAATAAAAGCATGAATGACCCTAAAAGCCTGAGTAAATTCTTCCTAGACGCCGAACAAATACTGTCAATAGTGTGTCCTTACATTCCCACGATTTACGCAAAATACCAAATACAGTTTACTCGAGGAATAAAATTAGAAAGACGTAAATTCAGTGATCTAGACGACAAGTTTACGGTGACTGTGTCAAACAGAAACAACTTCCGAAGTAAAAATCACACAGCAGCACAAAAGAGAATGAAACATTGCACATATAAGAACTATTTCTGGGGATGTTTCAGCACAGAACCTTTCTTGAAGCTTGTTTGAAAATTAAGGTCCGAGGATGGGATTTTTCGAAATACAAGCCAAAGCCGCCTACTTTTGAGTGTTCTTAATTGTCAAAACCGGCCTACATCCCCCAGTTTGGACAAGTTTCTAGTGAAGAGTAAAATGTTACGTTAGGATGAACAATCGCTTTTGCAATGAATATTGCCTTGATCAGTTCACACCAACGTAAATAACGTACAGTGCACTGACTGAGGTTGACCAGGCATAGGTGTTTTGGGTAACGATAAAAGCCTCAGGTCACTTCCATCAATTCTTTTTATAAAAGCTATCAAACCGTGATAAGTCTACAGGAGGTTTCGCGTTTGTGGCGCTGTGACAGCTGTTATCACATCTCAGTCACTTAATTCGTGAACGTAGGTGCGTATTTGCCGACTGATTTTCATGTCTAATAGTTCCAGTTTCTTGTGAAACTGTGACTGGAACGTCTGCGCCAGACATTCTGACTGTCTTATAATGCAGGCCAGCATATTTGGTTGGGACTGTCCGAATCAGTCATGCAATTACTAGCTTGAGTCGTCCTTAGCTGACAAACTGTTTAAACCATTCTTGCCCGCGCGTCACTTGCACCTTCCCCCCAGTGACTATTAGGGTGAGCTTTTCGTGTGACTTCTGGCACACCATGCGTTCTTTTACTGTCCTGTTAGATGAGGATTTGTACATTTTTCTCTATAATCGCACAGGTGTACTTGTGAATGTGTGCACAATCGAACGTGTGCTGTTACTCAGAATTGTATTCATCGTTTGCAAGCGCCATACTATGAATCCATTTGTAGTCCTTGAAGTTTAAAACTGTTTGACGCGTATTCCGATGGTTTACGTTTTCACCTCTGATTCACCAGCCTCACTGTCTCCATCTTCAAATCTCAATGACTTGTTGGAACTTGTCTGACTTAATCGTGGTCGCTTTTGGTCAATTATCTTCTTAAGGTACCCTACTTCGATTGTGTAAGCGTTGTTGGTAGAGATTAATGTCTTACTGATGCTGTGAGAAAATGTATTTCCTCGGAATTGAGCAACAACTCACGCGTACTCACAAGACTATCAAAATTTAGCTCCATTAAAGATAGTACTCCGGCCACTTCCGTGCTGGTATTTATCTGGACTGTTCTTCAGACTCTCAGCCACCTTGATTTTGTCCAGTAGTGAGCAGATTAGTGCATCCGGCAACCACCTGACTGAAGGAACGAAGACAAGAGTAAAATAGCAAATCAGCAGCACTGCAAAGATAAGTCAGGTTGCTTTTAGAGTTTTCTTCCCCAGGAAGTATCCCTCAGACCAAACAGCGTTTTGTCTACGATTGCGTAAGACTGGTGCGTCCATTTGTCGAACCTGACTTGCTGTTCACTCGGTTATTGCGTACACTTCAATCGAATAAACATCGCGAGCCAGAATAACCCCCGGTCAGGCCAAAAAAATCAGGGTATTGAGATGATTATTGTATAAGTTGTGTAGAAGTTTAATATTCAGTATTCTATTGAAAAACATTGTCGAACATCGATTTCAGGTCTACGAACTTGGATATGAGATTGCAAAGTACCACTGAGAACAAATTAGAAAGCGAATTCACAGACCCTTCAATAAGTCATGATTCAAGAATATCAGTGTAAGATAAGGCCGAATGGTTTAACTCATACTCACAGAGAATTACTGTCTGTTGTTGTCGTCAGATTTCCAGCTGTTTTATCGTTCCTGCAATCGTCGTTAAAGTCACGCAGCCAAGGTCACGCATTTCATCACCTATAACCGGTACACTGGCACAACTTCAAACATTGTGTGCACAAAGTACATTCAGTAGTAGTAGTGTACATACTACACTTGCAATATCTTGAGAACCACAGAATGGGAACAAGACGCGTCAAGCGAGTCCCACAATAGTTTCTTTCTCGTTGTTTAAAAAATGCGTGCGAACGTTAGTACTAAGTTACTGATATCGTCACCATTCAGAGGCAAATGGATGTTGTCATTTAGCTAACAGGAACTTCCTGTTGGACTCGTTTGGACTATTTTTCTGAGTTGTACTTTAAACATAATCTTAGAAATATTTGGATAGATAAATTCTTTAGTTTATCAATGGTGGATACGGGTTCGGGATTCGAACTCTTAATCTAGTGCAGCTGAGCTGAATGGATTGTCCACTTTGTCTTGCCAACAGGCATTTCGAGATTCTACCTTGAATACAGAAAGGGCATTGCAAATTAACACACCCAAGAAGTAAGCTCACGTTCTGTTCTCAGCTTAACACTTTGTAAGAAACGAGCTCGCTTTCGGTTATCAATTCTCAGGCCAAATACGTAAAACATGAAAACACTGTTGTCGAGGCGAGACGAACAAGATAAGTAACATTTTGATTTGAGGTCAAATAGGTCACAAATACAGATGGAGACAAGGTTTCGATAAAATTACTTCACAATAACGACGAAACTGGAGCAGTGACAGTTTTGTCTTTCATGGTGTGGGTGGTGGCTCATGGCAACCATAAGGTCTGAAAAAAGCGTTTCTGTGCATAAAACGGCGAATTATTCAGTCAAATTCAGATCGCTTCAGCTGTGTCCAAAACTCAACATCTCCCGGATTTTGACTAACTGCCCTTGATTGGATGAATTACACGAAAACAAGAGGCCGGATTGATGGAATGGTACAAATCGATGAGATGTCACAGCTGCTCCGGTAAATCTTTGGTGATTCTGCTGTTGGTTCAGGCTAGAGTATGTCCACGGACACGTTCAAGCGACTCACGTGACAAGTCTCACGGGAACAAGAAAGTGAACGTACACGAGAAAAAGTCGCAAAAAACAAACATTTTATCCTTCAGCCATAGACACACGTCTGAAATAGAATTGAAACAGATGATCAATTTGATGGCATAGAATATTCTATTGACATAATTTATAAGTCTCCTGGTAATCGACTTCGCAAGCGTTACCTTTGAATAGTAGCGAAATATAAACTATTCTATATCCCGATAAGTGGAATATGTCCCTCTTCTCTTGACGTTGTCAACAAATCGTTCCGAGTTGCCATTTTGCAAAAATATCATACGTAGAGAGATAACTCATCGAGAACCTTATGTACATATTCTTGTGGCTCTATTAATCGAACAGTTTATGGGACAAAACAACGAAAACGGTCTCTCACTTAGAGCGGTTGCTTCGGGCAAGCCAGCTGGGTGCCCGATAAGTACGTGCAGTACGTTCAGATTTTAGTGTAAGTGTTACGTTCATGTGGGCCGAATCTAGCATTTTCTCTAAGGGCACATAAGATTTCATCCACATGTCACTTATAAACACTACATCTACAAATGATTTTTTCCCAGCTAGTCGATTTTTGTATTTGGCTTGATAACGAGTAGACGAAAACAGGTTTGTTTACCAAACCGGTGATCTCAGTATCAAACATGTGAGTAGAGTTCAACTTATAGTAAACAGCGTGAAATATCATTGTACGCGGAAGAAATGGTCTCCAATTCGGACCGGCTGTAATCGTTTAAACCTGGAGCCACAAAGATCTTCAGTCTGTTGTTTGACCTCATTTGGTAGGGGGGATTTTTTATCAAACAGTAAGCGTATTCTGTTCCAAGTATTCATCCTACTGAAACAGTCGCAACTATCTGAAGTAACAATCAAATCGAACAGAAGTAAATTTGCAATTGAACACCACAGTTTTTGTTTATACATTTTAATAAATTCGCCTGACCACTGTTTGTAAGACTGTCACAACCAAATTTTTGTCAACAGTTTCTCAGTTTAATTTAAACGGGGTTTACGGTGGTTCGCTTACTCGGTTAAACCACCATATACTTATGATATGTTCTCACAGCATATTGTTCTGTTTCTGGCATCATTTGTAACCGCAAAAAATAAAACAACGGTTTACAAACTGAAACTGGCATGTATTTTATTCAGAGCACTTCAGCGTGTTCATAGATATGTGTGTGTGCTCTTCCTCACGCTCTTTCGTTCTGTTCTGTGTTATCCCTGCTAAACACCGTTCGTCCAAGTCACAAACCTGACCAGTCATTGGGGAGCCGTGTGTAAACGGGAGGCATGAGAGCTTTTGGGTAGCTTACTCCTTTCGGCGAACTCTCGATCACCATTTTCGTTCAAATCAGTTTGTTCGTATGCAAGCCTGTCTGTTTCATGCCGGTATGTAAGTATGCACACAGCATATAGTGGTTGAACCTAATTAACCGCACAGGTGGGTGGAGCGTTACCCACAAGAAAGTTTTGAGGATGCAGTATTTCTGTAGTGATGGAAGTTGTGCGTTTCGAAGTCCGCACACTTGCTCGTCAAACAAGTGAATATTCTCTGACATATAGTAGAACAGACGAAATGTGTTCATTAGTCAAGTTTTTGATAACCATATGAGGAAACCATATGATATACATCGCATTTGTGTTGGCCATTTCTTTTGTTAGTGGTAAGTGCGTCGTGAACTTTTGGTGTATGCTATTGTGATTTATTTACCAAATAACCGAAACTAACAAATAAGAAACCACAGTAATAAAAGGGCATTTATCAATAAAATGGACAAAAATCAGAAGCAGAGATTTTCGGCACCTGATTCATTAACTGATGAATTTTCACCACGCAACATGCCTACTGAAGGGATTTCAAGTCAGTTTTGAGGGGGTAAAACAGATTGGGTTGGTACAGAAAAGTATAAACAACCACATAAAATCAGTTTATGTGATGGTAACGTTGCCGCACACAATTGTCGCCCAAGGGTTGGAAGCAACCACGAATATGATATTCATTTGTATTAATTTTGTGAAGTTTAACCTTCTGATGTCACATCAAAACAGTGAACGAAGGTGCCAAACCAACGCCATGGCTAGTTGCCAACAAAAACTTTGCGACTGAGAAGTAGGGTTAACATTCAGGTTTTTTAGACAAACCTATGACTAATATAAAGCTTTTCAACAACCGAATTGGAACGTGGTCAATAACCTGTGTAACTGAACCTCTGTTAATAGGTTCAACACAATTACACACGCAGCTGTGTTAACTTGTCCAGTTAACATTACAAGATACATTTTTCCACTGGAGAACACGTATGGCAAATCTGTACTAATTCTTTTATATATTTGTTTGTATCCATTTTGAGGAGATTTCTTGTATAGTAGTGACTACTGGGAACTTCAGAAGTGATTCTTAAAACCTGTGTCTCGTTTTGCGTATGGAATATCGCGGGATACCCGTCACCTTCGGTGTACATAAACGGGTAGTGATTGGGGATCGGTGGTATTGAGAAATCTGACAGCATTTAAAACCGTTCTAAAAGTGGCTAAGAAAAAGGTGACCATCTTGTTCAGCGGTTCGACGGAAAGATTGTGATTAGTAAAAATGCTGATACCAATTGAAGACGGTGGCAAACAAGATGAAAAATTACAGGCTGGGGATTACTCATAATTGATGGTGTTGTTGCCTTCCCTACACTTTTCAATCAGCCAGTGTCACTCTCGAAAGAAACGTTATGCCTGAGTTTCGCTCCCGGTGGAGCTCGTCAGATGTGCATATTCTTATCACAGCAGGGAAGAAAATTTTGATCAAGTTTTCCAGTGGCAACCGCGTTGGCCACTGTGCCACTGACTTCACATTAAACACGAATGAATGATCGTCTGTGAACTGTGAGTCACATTCGCTTGTTGATACTGCTCGGGTTGCCCGACTGCTTTTAGAAGGGAAACAGAGACTGTCCCGTTGACTCAAGTCGGTGACCTTGTGACTAGGACTTTTCTCCACGCTAAAAATATAGAATTCATTAAACTGGTTGGTACATATTCTGCCCAGTCGTAACTTTCACCTTATATCAGCCAAGTCAAGTATTACTTGCCAGTAATAAAAAGGAATTACTGTTGCCAGGTAAATCGCTTCGTTAGGAGAGTTAGCTTGTACAACCTGTTTAAAAAATTAAAGGTCCTCTGTCCAACAAGTGAATACACTGCTTTTGTGGATGATACTGTTGTGGTGATACCTTTGTCTACTTTCTCCGTACAGTGTGGGATGGAGTGGCCGTGATATGCTGTGGTAATTAATTTAAGCCATATAAAGGTAACTGGAGGGTAACTCCTTTAAAGCGGTACAGTTAATTTGGCGCTGGGTGAGGTGACAAACAATCCAGCCAAACACATATGAACAGGCAGATCAATAGCAGCATTGACAGAACACAGCATCGGCTTCTTCAATAGCTCAGTTCGTTCTAGTATATCCCTCTGTTTTCAATTAAGCACAACGGTTTAACTTCGGTACTCCAGATTGCCCACGACCACCACCGGCTATATGTAAAAAACACGAGTTTACCAGAAACGCGGCCTGCAGAATCAAATAGGACTTATCTGGCCATTATTCTGCTGGCGTTCATCTGGTTGTAATGCTCCATGTTTCCAATCTGTGGAAACGTTGAGGCTAGCCTGCAGACTAAGCCCCAATGCCCTCGGTTGTCGAGCTCCGGTGTCAGCTCTATCGATCCAGATTTTCGAAACAGTCACCTTCACTGAAAATAATTGAAGACCAACAGTTCTCATTTAATATGTACGTGAGCAATCTCTTCAGTGTTTCACAGTGTGTCTAACTGTTGTATTCGAATGATCAATCCATTCTGCTTATGAATAGGCGACTGTGGTGTGAGCGAGTTACCGCACCACTGTTGTCTAATGATTAGTTCTATCTGAGGGCTTCCTAACCCAACAACAACAAACCAGACAACATCTAAGTATTTTTGTGAACGATACTCAACGTTGCGAGTTGAGCACATCACTCCTAACCGCAGTGTTTGCTATATTTTTGTTCGTTATAACTTGAAATTGATCTTTATTTGTAACCATACAGTATATGATAGGATATATTAGACTGCCCAGCATATTAGAACGATATAACGCCACAATGAAATCCACCCCCATTTCCGTGAGCACAGTCAACTAGCAATACAAATCACAAAGGTAAGCATTAGAAATCTGTCGGGTGGCCATGATTTTCAGTGAGTGAGCAGGTTGAGTTTATGGCTTAGTAAATTAGGTATCGACACCCCTGAGAAACTAGATTTTGTCTGTCTATTCAAATGTTGGATTTTCCTGTTTACCTTACACGCGCAAGTAAGCTAATGCGATCGAAACAGCTTCAACATACTGAAATGGTGGTACCTAACAAACGAAAGGTAATATCGCATTATCAACCCAAAACTCTTATCCAAAATCATGCTGGCTACAACAATTTTGAAGAGGCTGTTAACCAACTTAAGGGTGGCCACTCGATTCTCTGGCATCGCTGTACCAGTGACCATCAACAAGATTAACGTTGGAGTCACGTGACCAATTTTTGCGTGAAATTGTGTCAAAACTATCGAATAAAAGTGTTTGTAATGGACAGGAAATATATCACGAAGAGATACTGTAAAAAAAATATGCGGAACGAACCAGCGGTTGACGATCGACAGTAGCAATAGTCATAGCAGTAGAATAGGGTAAACATACAATTTATCCAGACGTGATCAGTGCAAAGTAGGTTCTTCTCATCTGTAGAATTTAATTTTTAAAAGCTGTTTACGTTCACAGATAACCTGACAGTGTTTGTGAGACTGTGTACAATAGTCATTTGTTGGCTACCAAGTGAATTTTATTCGGCGTAATTTGCTTTAACAGTACACACTTTCAGAAATATGGGAGGTATAATGTTGTCACAAAATTCACAGTTAAGTCCGAAAAACATGAGGGAATCACACCTGAATAACCAGTTTGCACAACACAACTCTAAAGCGCCAACGCTCCTGAGGAGAACGACACCGACTATTTTGCTAATAACCTGTTTGATTGTTCTGTGATTCTAGAGTAAACTCACCTGTCAGAAACTAAGACTTCGACTGGAATTGAATCAATAACAGACGTATACTGAGCAGTTACGATAACGGATTCCAAACTGAACTGCTCGAAAAATCATGTTGAGAGGTGTTGTTGATTCTGTCCGTAAACTCTGAATATCACATTATGCCGGATGGATGATTTAATCCAAACATGAAGGCTTTGAAATCTCATAGTGGTTTTATTGCTTGGCTGGTAGATGTCTTGTCGAACTTACACATGTCGTCTCTGTCGTCGGTAAGAATCAGACTGAAGACTAGCCTTTCCATAATTGAGCTTTCTTTAAACGCTGACAATGATGGTATTGAAAAACGCAAGTGGACGCTTCCCGAAGTACTTGGTTAACATTAGTCATATCATAATACTCTTCATTAATTACGGTGTTGCAGACGTTCTGACAATGTTTGCACATCCGAGAAAGTGTGTCACGTTGGCACTATTTTTAGTTTTTGTGGGTTAAATTTTTTCGAGTTGTGGTCAAGTTTCACTTACTATTAAGTGTGCGAGTGATGCCTAACTGCAGATCTATCAACGCATCTATTGTCGATCAGACCGCACATGCATGTGTGTGAAGCACAAGTTGAGTACACCTCGGAAACACTCTGAGTGAAACCGTGCGAAATATGGTGCGTTTCACCAATCAACAGTCAGATACATCGATTAGGTTGAAAATGCACAAATATTCATAAACTGGACTAACCAAATTTTAAAAAGGAGATGCAGCTACCCTCGCTAAACCCTCTCACATTACAATCAGAAAGAACTTAAACACACGCTAATTGTTATACGACGAAGACATTAGAACAGTAAACACCGATGAATCTGGGATGTTTTGATACCCACAAATAGTATGACACATCTGAATGGTATTTGTGGACATCAGAATGAGGAGACTTACATCATCTATCATGGTGGCGTATGTACGCAGCAGTTAGACAGGCATATGAGCCACGTTGTCATCACCGGGAGCATAGCGCCACAGTTTTTGCTCCAAAGATATTTCAACGTGTCACACGCTAGACATATCGATCCACACATTGCTTTAGATTACCTTGAATGAATTTTAATTTGCAGCCAGATTCGAGCAGAATGCTCTCAACGATCGACTGAGTAATTCTCAGTATAACTAGGCAAATGGTGAGGATTAGCGTAGGTAGCTGAATTTCGCCGGACTCTTCGTGGCTCAAAAAACAACTGTCCACAAATTCGATGGACAGTCGCAGACTGTGTTGGATTGTTGGCTATTGCAAAACCAGTGCTAATTAATAGCAAATTAGCTTGAAACAAAGCTAATATGATGAATCCACTCGAAGTGGAAAATAGAAATTCGAGATTGCAAGGAAAACACAACTATAAAAATTCTTCGTCCGGTTTGCATAGACATATGCTCAAGTTACGGACCACAAAAAATCTTCACTGTTCAGAGCGATGTGTTGCATGTACGCAGATGCATCAGTGCATGTTCCAAATGTAAAAACGATCACGAATTTTATTTTGGAAAAGGAACATTAAACACAGTGTCGTTTGTTGTTTCTTCCCACTCTATTCATCTGCTACGGTTTTCCATTACTGACAGAGATATGGTGTCAAGTAGATGTTAAACTTTCGTTAAGGTTACAATGGTCCAGTATGGACCCAAAGTTTCGTATCATGCAATCAGGATATTTCCGCATGTGAGAATTGGCTCTGATGAACACGGCAGCCATTGAGAGAAACAAATTATCAGTGCTTAACTTGGACAAATGTCAAAGACATCTCTAAGCAACAAGTGCACTCCTACTCTGCTGTGCTCTTTTATTGTGATTATAAGTTTTCCCGTCGCCATTGTTTAAATGGCCTTCTGTATAGGTGGAACATCTTTCAACGATAAATGCCAAGGAATACTACCACTTTTTGACCTACGAACCATTCATTCCCTTTTGAATGCAGGATTTCACGGAAATGTTTTTGCCATCATCTGTGAGAAACAAGTCTTGTACAGCAGTAGGTGAGATAAGTGGAAACACGGGTTCATTTTTCAGGGTTATAGATATGTACCCAATAGATACGAAAACATTCTAAGCACCACAGGTGTGGTGTATGAATGATTAAACTCTTCTCCTCTGGATTAGTCTCATTACCAGCTCTACTAAACAGTGTCACAATGTAGTCTGAGTTGATTAGAACACTGCTTTACAAAAACGTTTTTCTCAGGGTTGCAGATATTATTAGTTAACTCCAAAAAAAATATTTTGAGAAGGTATGCTGTAATTCTACAAATCAACACAAGCTCATGCTCATACAAAGGAGCTTGCTTAGCCACTCCATCCACAGTCTACAAGAGTGTCAATGGATTCTTCCATCTATTCAAAGGACTACGCAGACTGAGACGTTTTGTTCTTCTGACATAGCAACACCCAGTCAGTCTGATTCGGAGCAGTTGGACAAACGGTTTTTATACCCATGGGATTGTATTACAGTACGCTAACAAATGTGTTTTCGAAGTGTATAAAGTCTCACCGCTTGAAAAATACGACTTGTTACAGATAGAGGTTGACTGCGTTTTCAGTAGCATTATTTTTTAACAGAAGTGCGCAAACCTGTGACAAAAAATGACGGGATGAAAACAAGCTCACTGAATGAAGCCTTCTGCTGACGCAGTATATAAGCGTTCTTGCCGGAATACCAGGTGAAAGATTGCTCTTTGTTGTGAGATGTGTACAATTTTGTCAGGAAAACATACAGATCCACTCACAAAACAATTCGTATTTCTTTGCTGTTACGATAAGGCTGTCAGTGGTCTCTTGTAGATGAATCTGACCCCGAATTTACCTTTTGACAAGTAAGTGTCGACGTTAGTTTGAAAAAACTCTACATTGTTTCAACCCATCTCCAAGTACCGTTCAGATCTTTCTGTTACAAGCGTTTTCACCAATCAAAATAACCACAGGAACACCGATGTAGTTGATAGCTGAACATTCTAGCAGTGTGTTCGAAGCTATTCTCATATGCCCGACTTGAGTCCATCAATTCATCAAATGTTGCGTATCGAATTGACCAACACCAATCATTCGGGGATCAATCAACTGAAGTTATTTTTGAAAACAATCACAGACTACTGGTTTGCTCTTGCAGTATCTTCAAAAGTGACGGCCCAAAACCATAGTTATGTTAAACTGAACGTCATTCCGCTCTTCAAGAAGGGGCAAATACTTCCTCGTGAAAGGTGAGTATCATTAATTTTGAGTAATCTGACCGAAACTTGTCGACTGTGGTCGGATAAACAGTACGGCCACTTCACGTTAAGGTACTTTTCAAAACAGGGTTGCTGGTGTACCGATTCAGCTTAGTTTTTGATATTCCACTATATCTGTTATGATGGAGAAATACGCTTAACTTACAATGGCTGAAAAGTTGTGCGCACAATTTGATATTTAAACCACAAATCTCGGTGCATCTGATGGGTACACCTACAGTATAAATATCTCCCTTCAAATGTCACGCTTTTCTAGTAAATACTCATCAAGAAACGTTTTAAATAGTAAATCATGAGGATTTATCACACTTCTTGGGAGTTGGGAGCTCAAAGGTACAAATGACAGTTTACGCTACTGAGGGTGGCCCGTCGCAACCCTGGAACTAACAAAAATAACCAATGTTTCCCCGGAAACTCCTGTGTTTTGAGATGAGTTTGAGCGCAAGGGTTTGATCTATTGCTGAACCAGTGTAAATAACATTAAAGTACAAAGGTACGACCAGTGCGCGAGGTCACCACAATGCAGTGGTTACCACAATATCTTTACTGTGACAATATAGATAAAAAGTACGAAACGTTGGTATAAAATGCAAGACGGCCATTTTTACTCTGAAGGCCCGCACCACCTGAGGACCAAACTTGGGACAACGTGGAGGTGAGTAGGGACAGCGTTCTCCCAAAGGAGAGGTTCTAACAGCAGTTCTGCAGAAGAAACCAACACAAACAAACATGAGTCAGCAGCCCAGTTAGCCATGCACACGGCTTATTCAAACGGAGATTAAAACGGCGCCAATAACACAACAGGACGCTGTGTAACACAGTTCAACTTTAATTCCTGGGCGTTTACCGGTTTCGGATGTCTGTTACCATAGCTTTCTTTTCTCAATATAAACTTTTGACACCCCTGATGAGGATGTGGAATAAAAAAGCCGTTCAGTTTGATGGAATTGTACTTAGAAGTCATTCTGTTATCAAAGGCATATGGGCAACAACCAACAAAACATTTAGGATGATAGCAAAAGATATTGATAAACTAGTGTTCTCAACTTTTCCTCATCATATTAAAAATTGTCCATACAATACATAACAATTATTGATTAAACGAAGCAGAAGAAAACAGGTGGCAATCAACTCATCGCGGCGATTGGTTTCCAATGCACCAAACAAAACCTACTGAGGGTTGCTGTGTACTTCTGTGATGGGGTTACGAAACACGACCAATTTCCACCACCGGCATATGTGGTTTTATCGATTGAATAAGTTTTTTGTGATTATATCAAACTGAACTAGGTAGGCTGATTTTAATAGTTGCAGCAAGTGCTATACCTCCCAGTTGAGTACATATTGTTTAGTCGTTTATCCCACGGTATGTGACACTCAGGACCGAATTAGAACAACAGTGACCCATGTCAATTAGAAGGACGCCTATCGATCCCCGTGATCTGTTCCCCAAACAGAGTGAGTAATTTTCCCGCATTCGGTTAGACAGCTGTCTGGTAATACTTCCAATATACTGAACTGCAAATGGCTGAACAAGCACACTGTTAACGAGGACCGGGACTTTGCTTCTGAGCTGATGAGAGAGTGGTGTGACGCAAACAACAAAAGGAGTTCGACAGTCACAACGGGAACGGTAAGGTGCAACCTCCGATAGATTATTAATACACGTTACAACAGTCAATCAATAAGATACCTTAAGTCGTCTTTTCTCCAGTTTTCTTCTTACTATGATCAGCATTTATTCTTACATTGAAGGAATATTTGATGGCCTGACGAAGACATATGTTTGCCATTGCCTCTTTGTATTGGCAAGGTTTTCATAACATTGACCGTTCCATAAACCTGACCTCTTTAACTTTCAAAAAAGTGAACTGAGAGGCAGATCGGCTGATTAAACCTGTAGAAAAACGTAGCTGTCATTTCAGTGAAAATAACCGACTAAGTCACCATCAACTCATCGCTGAAGAACATGACTGCACCTTGCCGAAATTACCCCAAAATTACAAATAATTATCTGTTTGCTTTCTCCGATTCTGTTTACTTTGCGAATGCAGACGGCCGACAACAATAATGAGGATGGAGAACTTTACAGAAGGTATACAGTCGGAGAAGAGAAAACATTCGCAGACGGAGATGGTTAGGTTTTGAAGAGGATAGTTGTCGCGTTGAACAGTTCGATATAAAAAAGCAAGCTAAACGAGAAAAGGGAGGTTAGGAGTTCACTGGTTGACGTTTGAATGAGTGGAGATGTGAGTTGTTGACACGCAGTTCACTAGAACTTAGCTGCAGTAGGTGGAGAGTGAATGGTTTGTAGGTTAGTAATTTACAAGCAACAGTCAACTTGTCACACGTGCAGTTAAGCAGAAATTTTTCGTCAGAAATAAGCAAACGGGCACCTGACATCTCTGGGTGCATGAGCTCAAATAGGCTCTAAACAAACGATTTGTGAAGGATGAGCCATTCTAGAAACGTATGGTCATAGCAAAAAATATAATAACATTCATTCACCTTAACCAAACATTGGGATTCATGTACTCTACCACTGTGGTACTTATATAAATACACTATACATGTCGACACAATGAAGCATTTGCTGATTTATTCTCTTTGCCCCTGGTATTGAAAATACTTTGGTAGCTTATTTTCAAGAATCCAGTTTAATTTCTCTCAGATGTTGCTCAAACACCTCGTTTCACTTAGCAAACCAACCTTATCGTGAAGTTGCTATTCAAGTTCGGCAAGTTGTATAGTTCAAGGAACATTTTACTGTATGCTTTGAGTTCTCTCATGATGATAGTAAGCATAACTGCTCGATAGGGACATTTTAGAGATATAGTACTTGCTAACGCCTAATAGTTAAATTTACTGCTATGCGCACTGAAAGCAACTGCACCAACCCGATTGGAGTTGTTTTCGATCACCGAACCGTGTTAATCTTCCTTCCAGATCAGGTTGCGGTTGTAGGCGGTCGTGTGTTCTATATTAACTCCTACCCACCGACACATATAATTCCAAGTCCCCTGTCATCGTTTACGCCCAAGTTTCGTATTAGGTATTTGTGAACGGAGAAGGGCATTGCACTGTGTCATTGCACATGCTGCGCAAAGCACATCCGTGAGCAGGGACTATGCAGTTTCCGAAACAGCCCAGCACTTTCGACGTAATGTAAGCTTGTCTTGTTTAAGGATATTCCTTGCTATTAACCAGCGTTAAGGCAGTCACAACTGCTTTCATTATGAGGCTGCCCATGTTATCCTTGAGATTGGCATGTGTTAGGAAACCACACCTACCGCTCAACATTTCTTGTCTTCCCCGTGTCATCAGGTTTATTTTTGTTTAGTTTATCGTAAAACGTATAAAAGTAAACGTGATGAAAAGCTTTTCAGAATAAAGAGGCTGAGAACGAGGTGAGGTGTTGTCCAATTTGTGAAAATTGACATCTCTAGTAGAGTACTAGCTATGTCAGCGCTTTCGTTCACCGAAAGGATGAAAGTAACGGTCATTCTTCCCGTTAGTATAGTGTTCCAGTCTTGTGTACGTCTGTGAGTGAGCTTAGAATCTTCCGTGGTTTGGGAAATGAACCAACATACACCTTTGAATCATCGGCGCAATGGCAGTGGGTTTCGTGGTCATCTTATAACCAGTTGGGAATGGGGATATAACTGCTATTCATTCGTGAAAGAGCAATAAGGAGAAAGACTGGGTAGATCTGCCTGTGTATAACCTCCCCAACATCGGCTGCACGCCTGCTGAACTTGTCTACGGCATCACCTTACGCCTGCAAGGCGAAATGATTACGGACTCTAGAACCACTGGCGAAATAGACCCAGCATCTTAGGCTACACGTCTGAAACTGTTCATGCGTAATTTGAAGCCTACCCCGACAAGAAACACCCCGAGGCAGACCAAAATGCATGAAGATCTGCATACTTGCCCATTCGTGTTTATCAGAGTTGACAGACAAAAGAAGTCTCTTCACCCACCCTACGATGGTCCGTTTAGAGTGCTCGAACGTAAAGACAAGTAGTTCATTATCAACCGTAATGGCACTCGTGATTCAGTAAGGGTCGACCGTCGGAAAGTGGCCTATGTAGACCTTTCTGACATGCCTTCTCAACCAGTTACCCACCCGTTTCACTGTCTCATATGGAATCCACCAAATGATTCAGGGGATCGACTGTCCCGGCAGGATTTCTCAAACAGTTCACGCTGGAATCCACCACCAGACTTTATTTCGATCAACCACTACAAAATCATCGTTGCAATAGCGTAGGTTACGTTCCGTGGGTAAAACCACACTTGAGTTGCTCGTCGCAGCTCAGTGGTGGACTAGGTCAAACAATCTCTCTTTATCATACCAATCTGTAACAACGAACGAAGACCATTAACGCGAGATATTTACATGTCGTCTAATCTTTTAGTCATCGCTGTAAGACATTAGCCTATACAAGACATCACCATCAACAATGCAACCAAACACTTGTGCTTACATTGACGAAAGATTATTATCAAATAAACTGTCTGAGTCAACATTTCATGAATATACAGTTGACTGGTGAGTATTGGTTAACTTTGCTCAAGAGAAATACGGCAGTTTCTTATTCCGGTTGCTCAACAACATGGCAAACGAGTTGGGGCGGCCAACAACGTGACATTTTCCTTGATGCCTCCATCAACGGACAACAGAATATTTCCCTCCTCTCGTTTTGTTGTCATCGTCATTGTGCTCCGTAACTACTTAGATGTAAATTCTGCCACTTTTTGTTACAAGAAAGACTCCCATCATACTAGTCTAGGTAACACCTGTTCCAAGTCGTCTATTTCTGTGTTCCGCTGAGTGCATTTATGAGCGCATTTATTCAGTCTGCGTTGAAACCTGTAAGAGAGTTGTCTTGTCAGCTGTCTCAGCTTCCGGAACCAGGGCATTAAATATGTAGTACCAAGTACACGGCCAGACATGATTCACCTAGTAACTAGTACTCCATATCACACAACTCGCTTTAACAAAGCAACCTTTCTGTTGCCTTTTCCATAACCCTGACGGCTACTGGTAGCCTACGATCTGATTATATAAAGATTCTATAACCCTCGCTCATCCATGCACATCGATGAACTGACTGAGTCCTCATCAGTACTCCCCAGTTGTCATCGACCAAGTTCATCACTAAACAATAGTCACTATAGTTTCCTTGTATGTCTACCCTCATCTTGTACAACCGGGCGTAGAAGTGTCAAATGGAGAGGCTTGTGTGCAATCTGTGTAATTGTTCTCATATTCTCTCTAAGCATAACATCGGAAATCGTGCTCATTTCAAGACATAATTCTGTGCCGTGCACTGGGTTTTTAGGTATTTGTAGTGTGACTACCGAATATGGCGGAGATTACACAAAAGTGGCTATCGTTTCAGCTCATCTTCGCTTTCGGCTGTAGGAAGCGTCTGGATGAGAGTGCTCTTCCTAAGCAAATCGCTTTATGTCTACGTTTTTCACGGTCCTAGGTTTACAGGGATTCGAAGCTGGCAAATTTGCACACCTCCCACAGAGTCATCGCATACCTGGCGACTTCAACAAGAGTTCCGTAGCCTCAGTAATTTAGCACTTTTTGACGCAACAACCGCCGACATACGTTTTGCGGCTACACTTGAGCTCTGTCAATCTGACGGTGTTTTGAGAATTACTAGCCACTGAACTTCCTACATCATCGGCTAAGAAGACGGGTATATTGGATAGTTCTCAGATTATTAATGCTGTTTTCACTGTGGAAGTCCCACCAACCTTTTCGTCTCTGTTTGACATATCAAGTACAGATGAAGCAGACAGTTGGAACACGCGGTTGAAAACGACGTACGGTCGGCAAAGGTACGAGGTAAGAAATAGACAATTACTGGGAACACATTTTCACTTGGGTTTATTGGCGTTAGTGAGCCTGTTTTTTTTAAACCAAGCTTGTGTAAGAGTAACCATACTTGTGAACCCGCGGTCTAGCTGGTAATTAATTTCCTTCATGTGGTTCATGAGTGACTCTTTTAGAGACACTGCAGCTTAAACTGCAGGGCTCTGCTGACCTGTCGTTTCCTACGCCCCGATTTCAGTGAGGTTTAACCAAGTGGCTTCATAATTTCCACGATGTTGTTTCGGAAGACTCTCAATTCGTTCAGTATCAACGACGTGATAATTACTGTCATTCACTATCACTGAGTGCTCTATCCAGATCAAACGTATGAACTCAACTCACGACGCCTGACAGCACACTGTGGGTTTTGCCATTCGGCTCTGATTCAAAACTAGTGTGTCGTGTTAACGATAGAACAATCAGGAAAATTCCAACTCAAGAACCAACCATATGAGTCGCATACAACACATAAAGTCTAGCTGTTTGCCCTGACTGCGTTTCAGGGTCAAGCGCTTAAAAAGCTGCGAATCGGTTCGTAGACAGTATGACCGTATGAAACCACCAACAGACAGCTGTCTGGAATTTGGAAGTGAACAACGACACCTAGAAACGAACAATAAACAGCACAGATTCCCGAATCAGTGATTGTCCACATTATAACATACTGGGGAGAGCATTCCTGAACAATCATTGCTTGGCGTACTTATAAATAACCAATAAACTGTTTTATACTGAGATGTTTCGACAAACAACAGGCCTGATCTCAATCCTAATAGGTCCACCAGACAACAAAAACATTAGAAAAACAAGATTTGTCACAGATAATCGCTAGCCATGAATTTGAATGCATCGATTCTATTGTTTCTTGGAAGATCGTCAGCTTGTTTCCTCGTATAACACCTACATTTCTTCTGAATTTGAACATCCGGATGTTAGACATCAGTCTCTTTTGTTCTAACTAAGTTCACGTGTTAAACATAGGATGGGGGTGAAATACGATGTCTTGTTTAACATTCAAACAATACTGTCATCAGGTTGTGTAAAAACTCTTTCCGATTAGTTGCAAAATCCATTGCATCGTTATAACTGATGCGTGTATGCTAACCCGCTATATCGAGTAAATTTTCCATAAATCAAACATCGGCTACCGTCAAGATTAAAATCGGCCACTGTATATCCGCAACAGTTTGTCAGCAATGTTGACTTAACACTTATTTCCACTGTAGAATAGAACAATCCGCATTTTATCACTAGATGGTTGAATATGCGCGTTTTAATGAAAGGTTGCATACAGGGCAACACAGTTCTCCAGTGGACGATAGTCAACACAGTAGGCTACATAACCAAAGAATGTACGCGAACACAGGTATGATGAAAATGGAAGAAACTGACTCGCAGTAGTTAGGAAGTTTGAGCGGGCTTGGAGTACCACCATACTACATGACGGTATTTCCAAAGGATTTAATCCATCCTGCTGTTTTGAAGCGGCTTTAAGTCCACGGTGTAGATAACCTCTTGAACAGATAAATGCGGACGTAGGTTAAAATATACGATATATTCCGTTAACATCGAACTTGCAAGTAAACGTACACATGGTATGAGGCGAAGGAAGAATGAATGGCTCAAAAAATTCAGGGAAAACGTCTTTTGGGATTCAAATTTTTTAACCATTAGTATGCAAGTATTTTAATAATTTCTTTAAGTTGACGGTAGTACTAAAACGTAAATAACCAAAAGGTTTTAAAAACGATAGTGACCTTTCGTTTCGCTTGATATATATTGCAGGATACTAACCGTCCGACATAATGAAATAAAAGGGTTTTTCCTAATGACTGAGAAATTATATTTTAGCATCCACCGAAACTCTTTTGTAGTTTAACTTTAGCGTCCTCACGAGTGTTGTACGATTTCTGCCGAGAGAATAAAAAATTCGGTGAATCAAATGTTGATGACTGGTCTATGGTGACTTGCTGTTCATGCAATGTTAATTACAGGCATGACCAGT
This sequence comes from Paragonimus westermani, assembly GCA_008508345.1. Classification (NCBI taxonomy): domain Eukaryota; kingdom Metazoa; phylum Platyhelminthes; class Trematoda; order Plagiorchiida; family Troglotrematidae; genus Paragonimus; species Paragonimus westermani. The sequence goes on along the minus strand of QNGE01000001.1, from coordinate 59,031 downwards.
TAGAAAATCAATTAATCGGTTAACAGAAACCGATTGGTTCAGTATGGTCAAACATCCAACGGCTAGTGAGACGAACAAGTGTTAATTAGTGATTTACTAACAACACACTAACCGTGGGACTCAGAGGCAACGACAAATTATTTTACTCATATTTTCTGCTGTCTGCGACCTTCAGTAATAGTGAATTCACTAGCACTCTGATGACCACTGTGTTTGAAGGGTGGTTGCACATGAATGAGAAACACTCATGTTAAGTGCTTACAGAAATAAACGGTAAGTATGCAGACTGCCTTATTTTCCAAATAAGCAGGTGTTCGTTGGACGGGCGGTATAATCAACCAACTGTTTGTGGATCCGTTATAAATGCCTACTCACCACTATAGAATGCGGTAGGCGGATCAGTCCTCGAACAGCGAAATTTTCTATTTACAACTTACGAAATCCCCTCTGAATGTTATGAAAGGAATTAACAAGTATAGGGTATACGGTACACACCAGTGTACACTTAGAAAAAATGCGGACGGTGTGTCTTCCGACATTCAGACAACACGGATCATATATGCATGCACACTCGTAAAAAGACGAGCGGTAAAAGTCGGCTACTATCGGTTAACAAGGACAAAACCTCTACCGCTCCCGTTTTCAATTCACTGCACTTTTGCTTGGCTACTTGTCATGAGTATTAGCAGATTGGTTCACTTATAATTGATATTGGTTGTACGCCAGCTAGTGGTTTTACATGAAAGTGACATATCCGAATGCCAAACACCGACGCAGATCTGAGGCACTTAATATGTACCCGTCCCAATACACGCAGTGTTCCAATGGTAGGACGAAGTTGTATCAGCTAATCAGAGCATTGAGTTCAGTGGAACTTCGCCCAGTAGATTGGGCCTATTCAGCAAGGTTCACCTTGTTGTTCGGAACGCCGAGATAAACACAACAACAATACTCTGCTTCATTCATTTTGGGCTGGTCAATATTCAGATAACGCGGTCAGTTGTGCGTGTCGCGTCCCCATACATTCAGGTCTGAGCAAGACCGCTTACACTAGCTCTGGCCAAGGTTTGTATCAGGACACGCATGCAGACGACTGCCACATAAACCACTGTTTAAAATATTCTCACGAAAATGGAACTCGTGGCGTACATGTATTTTTGAGGTCTTCATCAGATCAACACATCTACATATGCTCAAAAAATTTGAAACAAATTCGATACAATAACCGGAGATTCGTCGCTGGTAAACAGAGATGCTCTGGAGCTCCAGGAAACCTTTATTTTATGGATTAGAGGGAAAACATGTCTGAAGGCAGGCTTTTATTGCGTTCATCAACCAGAGCAACTGCATGATTTTAAAAAATTTTGTGAACAACTAATGTGTGGGCAAAATCGAACAGCAATCAAAGATGCAAATTTGGAGACGAAATAAGTTTGAAAACTCATTTTTGCACAATTAATCTAAGTTTTAAAAATGGTAGAATGCTTGCAAAAATGGTTCAATCTTTTCCTTTGATACTGGGCTCTACCTGCCTTTTGTAGTCGCTGGGGACCGTTTTCAGATGTGTTTTGGCAACTGACAACTATGTCCTTGGTTTGTCTGCTTTGTGAGGAAGCATTTTAACGGGGGAGTGTCTGATATTTTCTGTCGTTTTGTGAATAATGACTATAAGGTCTCGGTTCACTGTGACGTTCTGCTTAATTAAGTCAGTTATTCACATCCATCCCCAATTAAAAATGATGAATTTTGGTTTGCCTCACCGAATTATTTGTGTACGTTATCCAGTGCACACTACTGAAACATTTTTTCCCGACAACTGAAATAATCTAGCAGTGTAATACTTCATTCAAAAATAAATCATTTACGGAGTATTTATACATCTATGTGATTAGGATTCTACAGCCACCAAACGTAACAATTATCTTGCGAAACATTGCAGAAAGATGGGTAGAAGCCGTTAATTTTGATTAGCTGCCTCACAATTAACACGAAATAGCAATTTGATGGTTCAGACCTACTCAAAACGCAGCGCGGTGTTGATTTATTCCAAGCCGTTTCTGGTCAGTTGTTTAAGTGGCCGTAATGAATATAGTCTACTATAATTGGACTCCCTTCATTTCCTTATCAGACTGATTGCATATTTCTAAATGATGATAGATCGAACTACGGGTACCGACGTACAGGCTGTCTGACAATTCCAGCTGTTTGCCTTATTGTTATCAAACACCTGGGTAAACCAGCTGAATCACAGTGATGATTATTTCACGAACGAGGTTCTGTCTTCTAACTGCGAACGGCGATTTTCGCGTGGAAATTCTAGACAGTACGGTGATCATTCGACTCCTGGGTCGCACTGCTCCGATCGATATTTTGGATAGATAACAGATAACCTGGCCAGTCTTAGAAATTAAACATGAGGCCCTTACTGGCTTGTCGCGCAACCATCGGCAGTCCAAACCATGAATCGTATATGCAGCTTGTACAGCCGTCAAGCGCATCTATTCAGTTCGGTCGGTCTATGATGATCGTACGGTCTGGGTTCAATCTAACTCAGTGGTTTGAACGTTTGACAGTAAGCAGGAACATATTTCAACACAGACGTGATCCAAACCGTCAATCATTCAGGAACTTCTGTGTGCCCCTGTGCCTATGTCTGTGTGAATGGGTTAACTTTGTCAGCAACCAGTCAGTTGTTGTAGGACATCATGTTGTCCAATACTCTGCATCCAAACCTTCAGGAAAGCTGAGTTCTTGTGATGTGAACTAATCTTCATCTTTCGAAAGAAGCTCGAATGTAACGTCCCAAATCTCGTCAAACATTTTGAACCAGGGCGTCAGATAAAAACCCGTGTCAGACGGTCCTACTTGTAAGACCACTATCAATTCAGTATGGTTATTTTAGTAACCTCAGGTTCGTTTTTGATTTGCATGACCAGAAATCTTCATTTTACCCTTTAATAATTTCAACTTTTATTTAATGCGAACCTGCCTATATGTATGAAATGACATCAGTGGGTTTCGTTCTACCTGTTTTGAATGGAAATGTAGGTTGACAAGTCGATATTCTATTGGACATGCTATATGTCCATAACCAACAACCGAAATAATTACCCCATCAGACTAACCGTAGCCAAAACACTGCGCGATTCAATGTGTAGTTCAACTGCATGACTTTCTGCTGCACACGGGGATTTGGTCAGCTACCAGAAAGAGACGTGCCCTTACAAGTAAAGCATTGCTGTTTCACTGAAGTGAAGCCCGTACTTGCTATCACTCGTGTTCCAAAACAGCGTACATTTTACCGACAGGTTATAAACGGTACAAAAGAGGACAATATAAAAATATGACAACACTTCTGACGCGAGTTCTATTAAGAAGTGATAGAGAGTTTGATGTTGAAGGGAACAATCACAGATAATGCGACAATAAAAAGAAGAAAAAGAAACTTCGAGAACAACTAGCAATCACTGAGTCCAGACCCCCAAATGTGGAAGAAAAAGCCGGTCTCCAGAGAACGCCTTTTTTTCTCCCCAGAACGTAACACATTGATCTTATACTTGACTGACCCACTGACCGAATCGGATAAGTACGTCAGTGTTGAAACTCAGAAATTGTAGGCGTTTAAACATTGAAAATTATAAATCCACTTTCAACCTCAAATATGCGAACCTTCTGATAAACTCAACCTGTTTCCAAAACTTCTCCCGAACAAAAAAAGAGATAAACGTGGACACCTTTTCGCTGAGGATTCTCCTCATGGGGTTACTGATCACACGAGGCTTGATAAATATCAGTGCAGCGCAGTTGACAATAAAAACTTCAAGTCGTTTGAACAATTGAAATAAGCGTGTAATCACGAACAATATCGTGGCCTTCTCGAACATCATTTGCGTATAGTATAATGGAATTAGCCCTCTAAAGGAAAGGGTGTTATCGAATGAGCTCTAATTCCAATCGATTGTGACGAGGTCTTAGTCATCGTGCACCGATAAACGAGCACACGTGGAGATCAACTGTGGTCTAGACAACAGAAAATCAATCCAAACTGATATGGTATAAATCAACCGTTGCGATGCGAAATTGTTGCACTAGGTCAGGGCAGCCGTTAAGATTATCATGCATTGACAAGTCTCAAATAATCGTCGTTCTGATTCAAAAGCTACTGAATAACAGAATAACTCTTTAATCATTGAGTTCAAGATCACGTTAGAAGTGATAGTGGCTGGAAGATAACATTATCTTACACAATGTGATTCGGTTAGTTACTGTTAAAGTTTGCACATTAGTTTCATCGCCTTCCTTCTGAAGGGTCTTTAATTATCAATGCAACTACGTTCTGCGCAAGAATCGACTTCTGAAACGAGTCAGTTTTATTTCTCAGCAATCATTCGGTAGAAGATGGATTGACATGTTTCAGGGGAACAGAAGCACCGATGAACAGATCTCACACTAAGTTCTTTATCCGCATGAAATTCAGATATTTGCTTGCCAGATTAGCTGCTGGCGTATCGATTCTGGCACTGCGATAATCCCGCTTCAAATTCTGTTTGTAGTCAGGCTTAGCCTGTTACAATATATTCGTCGTAATCGTTTTTTGTGGAACCAAAACCTTTTTTCTCTTATGGTTTACGAACGTTTACTTCCTAACTGACTTACTTAGTACTGAAACTATTTCCTGCAAGCGATAATGTTGCTTCCTGTGGCTCCATCTTCTTAATCCCCAAAATATCAATTTGAATTCACCAGCAACCTTCGCAGACGGAGAAAACTGCTGTTTGTGTATTTTCTTGAAATCTGATCACCCAATTTGAGCAACGTTACACCTAACTGGACGCATTCAAATCATATCTTACTTAAGGGTTTCTGTGAAATACATTAACGTATTAGACCAATATATGTAGAAAAACCGAACGCTCTAGAGATGAGTTATGATTCTGTATCTACGGGGGTGTCAACTGGCTAATATTCGTCAGATGCCTATTAGTAAGCCATCAGTACTAATTAATATACTCCGCAGATTATGTTACCTCGGTTAACAATCACAAGGTAGAGTATTCATCACCTTAATGCGAAATCTAATCTAGGGAAACGGTTGTTGATTACATTCTCTCACATCGGATCATTCGATCGGTTTGTAGATGTTAGAGCGTTAAACACCCTTAATTACATCGAGTTAGTTAACGATTGTACGAACAACCATGTAGGTCGTCAACACTCTGGCATTGGTGCGAAAAACAGTGAACTACCGAGTGTTCTCAAAAAACGACCACTTTATCACGTAGTTTTTTCCGAATGGTATCATTTTCTAAACACCGGAATACAGAATTGTTTTGCTGTCACAAACCGACCAACGTTCCAAACAACATGACTGGTTGCGAACTAGAAGAACCAAATGTGATACTCGGAATTACCGAGGTTGAATTACATCCTCCCATGCAAGCACCAAGAAGACCTCGTACTTGTTGCATTGAGCATACTTATGAGACGAGAAGCCGTATTTGTGGATGTACAACAGCATTAGAAAAATCCCAGTCCGTCATTCTTTGATCATATTAGCACATGTCAAGTCACAGACTGTAGGCTGGTTAGTGCAATACGGAACAAATAAGTTGGCGAATAACGGACGATATAGCATTGTGACTCTTCGTCCAATCATGATGTGGTATCTTTAACGCGACACTTGGATTGGCCTCCTTTCAGACCTTCTGTTGTGCCGGGGTTTAGATAAGCCGTGGAACGAGTAGACTTTCACTACACCAAATGCACTACAAACTGTAATTTAACAAACAACGACCATGAATTACTCAGCGGTGACCGGGATGAAACAGTGAAGTTCAGATTTCATCACACACATCTTTAGGACAGAAAGAAACCTGGACTTTCAACTAGGATGATATGTAGAGCGAAATGTGTTCGGTTAAAACCTCTCAGATGAAGAAGAATGTTATTCAGTTTTGGCCACGATAACCCTACCGCTGAATCTTACTTATGGCTGGTGAATAGTGTACCCAAACAAACCAACAACTCAAGAAAAATGTCGACATATATTTCTCGTGTCACCATTAACACCAGAAAATATGTAGTTCCAGCGTGTGTCTTGGTGCTATTGCTAGTAATGCGAAACATGAGAGTTTCGAATAAACTAACCAATTCGAGAATCTGTTCAGTCAAATGCAAGATTTAACCCCGCGTTCAGTAGATGATCTTGAACTACTCAAAATTACACTTGTTAACTGCTGCCAGCTATACCGTAAACGTAAATCGAGACAGAGAGGGCCCTTAACTAAGGAGCACATAGACTCACTTAGGATGCTTCAACAGAATCCAGATATCCTCCTCAGCAGACCGGATAAAGGAGCTGGAATTGTCATCCTGAACAGAAGCGATTATATCGAGAAGGTGAATGATATTCTTGCAGACCAGACCAAGTTTCGTAGAGTTGCCAACGAAAGGGACAAAACCGAGTATGCCGAACATCAGATCACCAAGTGTCTTAAGTCATTAAAGGACGAGCAGCTGATAACTTCCGCGACTTATGAGCAGCTACGACCACAGGGTTCTACTATACCCCGTCTCTATGGGCTACCAAAAGTCCACAAACCTGGTGTACCGGTTCGTCCAATACTTGATATGATGAATTCGCCTTACCATTCAACAGCAAAGTGGCTAGTGAAATTGCTGGAACCCGTCCGAAAGGCGATTGCCCCGCTCAGCCTGCGCGATACGTTTGAATTTGTTGATTGCATACAGAACGTTAACATGACTTCACAGAAATCATGCTCATTGGACGTAGTGTCTTTATTCACAAACGTACCGTTACTAGAAACTGTCAATTTTATCTGTGACTACGTGTCTGAGAGCGGAATCGACATTGGGTTACCACCACTAAAATTGAAAGAACTTCTGCTCCGTTGCACTTTTAATATACAACTGATGTTCAACGGTGTGCTGTATCGGCAGACAGATGGCGTAGCAATGGGATCCCCGCTCGGACCCCTCCTGGCTGATATATTTATGGGAAAGCTTGAACGCACCGCGCTTCAATCCACCATCAGCCGTTTCAGTCAATACCACCGATACGTAGACGATATATTTATCGTAGCCAATTCGGATACCAATATGTACACGGTACTCGACACATTCAATCGTGCTCACCAGTCAGTTAAGTTTACACTTGAGGAGGAGACCGAAAACGAGATATCTTTCCTAGATGTTCGTATGCATCGACGAATAGATGGAACTATTCAGCGTAGGGTTCATCGCAAGAGTACATGGACAGGTCAGTACACAAACTTTCACAGTTTTGTACCCCTAAAACAGAAGAGGAATCTGGTGCGCTGTCTGACTGATAGAGCATACAAAATTTGTTCAGCGGATACGCTAGAAAATGAACTTGAATTCATAAAGAACGTACTTCATGATAACGGCTACCCGGACCGATTTATCGCCAGAAACATGGTCAGGATATCATCTAAGCCTGAAGTGCATGAAGTAAGAAAGAAACCCGTATTCATTCGAGTGCCGTTCAAAGGTGATAGTGCCGCGGAATGGCTGACAGATAGGCTCAACCAGACAATAAGCAGGACCTATGCCACTGCTGAGCTTCGTATTCAATTCTCCACATCCCCCATTCTCAGGTTTTATAACAAAGATAGACTGACAGTTCAGACCTCATCTATGTGTATCTACTCATTCACTTGTTCCTGTGGAGCAGGTTATATTGGTCGAACGTCAAGACAGCTTTCGAAACGAATCCGAGAACACCATCCACGATGGCTGGGACACGGGGAATCACGACCGGTCAACAGCGCTATTCTCGCTCATCTGGTTGAAAGCGGGCACCAGGTGAAAACTGACGAAGCTTTCAAAGTGGTATATCGCGTGCCAGGCAACCGATCAAAAGCTGTCCGAATTAGAACACTTTGTACTGCCGAGGCTATCGGAATCAGGCTGATTGACCCGATATTATGTCATCAAAAACGGTTTGTTCAGACGCTGCACCTACCATGGCCAAAAATCCATCCGATCGATGACCAACCGGCGCGGTCAAACCAATGGATAAGCGTGACGTAACCGACCAATCAAGCCATCGCCAACAGACTGGCCAGTGACCTCGTTTCTCTGTAATAAGTCTGATCGATATCTCGATCTAACTCTACTAACCCCTTATATAATTGTACCGGCCTGAAGACGAATTATCGAAAACATATGTTCGCCTATATGTCTTTAAACTAACCACTATGTCCGTGCTTAATTGATTCACCTATTTCAGTGTACTGTAAAGGGCGCTGTGAGACCAGTGAAGGGTCTCGGAAAGATCCATTAATCTCCCAGCCACATAACGCGAATTTTCACAGAACTGCGTAAACAAAGCAGAGCGCTTGTAAAGGTCGCTGTGCCTTTCGGTGTCAATAAGATGTTCGTGAGCATAAGCTTAATTCCACTGAACTGGTTCGGCTGGTACGGAGGTCAACATTGGACTAGTGTTCTGCAGACAGTAGGTGGTCATCACTAACTTCACACATATATTTTAGCACAAATGAAGTTATATAACAAACACTGTACGGTGGCTACTGAGACAAAAATTGGAACCTTAACACACTGTTTACTCCTTCAGAATAATCAGCAAACTGAATGAATATGAACAAGTTCTGGCGTTTAGTTTTCTGTCGGAGCTCAAGCTGGAAATAAATAACACCCACAAGGGCTTCTAAAGGAAGAATGGATTTCAAACAAAGTAATCAACGCCTGAACAATGTTGTATGTTACTTAGTACATAAAATAGCTACCACTAAGAAACAGTAATTTTAACGACAGAATGAGCTCCCTTCACTTTCTGCGTTTTCTGTCGCTGGAGAGAGAACGCGGCACTTTGCAGTCTATTGAGCAGTGTACGTCACCTGGAGACAACTCGACAGTTACATCGTCAGTCACAAGGGGCTTCAAATTTTTTGGAAACTCAAAACAATTTTTTCAGAAGGTCATTTCTAAGAACGTCTAGCTAGGGTTAGCCTCACTTCTAGATTTGTAACATTGAGCACCCTTCAACCACTTCCCCACAGCTAAAAGATAGTATATATTACAATATATCACCAGTTGAAAACTTGAGACACAGAGGTCATATACATCGGGCAAATGTAAACCAAAGGAGATTAGACACCACATATTCTGTGAAACGGCTCAAATACAAGGGTGGTAGATAGAGTTTCAACTCCAGTCAAACACTGAATGGCACCTAAATCAATGGAAAATCAGATTATTTCTCCAGATGCCAGAAATTTCATCGAACTACAGGTGAAGTCATCAAACACCCAGTTGAATCTGGTAAAAATTAGATTTAATTATGCTTCGGCTATTTCCTTTCACCATTCAATTTTTTTATAATGGAATGACTGACTTTTCCTATGGCCGCTGGCAACTCCGATTTTTATGGGTTTTTAAAGCGCGAGGAAGGCCACCCGAGGTGGTTGAAACGTAGAGTATTACATCTTGCTCGAAACGTTGTGTTATTCCCAATCTGTATATCGGTATTTATTTCATTTGTTCTGTAGTTAGTGTTTCAGAATCATATTACGGAGGCATAATGTTGTACCAGTTTCGACGTATCACTGCAGTCTTGAAATCACCCTGGATCTACTACTTATTGTATGGTTTTGAGTTCGAACGTCCACCACTGTTTTGGTTTAGTTCGAACTGGCAATAAAGAATAGCAGTCCGTGTTTGGCGGAAGCCCCCACGTGACAGCTAACATTCTGTAACTTATGCGTCTAGGAGAGAACATATAGGTACCAGTCTGAAGGTTATAATAACGCCAGATTTTTAACATACCGTTCCAGAAATTGAACCGAAGCACCGCGCAACAGTTGACGAACAGCTGAGAGGATCGATGAAAAAACCCTGGTTTACACCGAATTCCGAGCTGTTGCTTCTCATCTTGTGGCTGCATCAGTTGTGTCTGACGGAAATATTCGCCCGTCTAATTGAACGTTCGGTTGATTTCAGTGTTGAAGAAAATTGTCCCATCGGCACGGCGTTAGGAATGGTTGGTGAAGCTGACTATCCACGTCATTCTGACAACTTCAAATTTGTATTAGGTAGACCTTCACACCTATTTGCTGTGGATGGACGAACTGGCTTATTAAGGACAATTGGCCTATTGGACGCAGAAGAGCTTTGTATACAAACAAAGGAACACGAAAAGAGTACGTCTTCAACTTCGCATTATGCTGAATATTTTATTTCAACATTTACATGTATATGTGGGCCTTCATGTAAATACGTACTCGCATGCACAGCCAAATGTATTATGACCAATAATGGAAAGGTAAAATGCTCTCCGTTCCAAGCAGTCCGTTTGGGGATAGTGTTCTTTTTATCGTCCTCAGCAGCAACGTACTTTCAGTATCCAGTATTGCTGGGAAGATGTGGATAGGGATATTAGACACACGGAATGCTCTCATCGCCTTTCACCAGTCGTGGGGGTGGGACTACTTTCAGCGGCAACTGAATAGAGGAGTGTGTATGCATGTCGTTTGTTTTATCATAGTGTTCAAAAATCAGGCATTTCTGAGGTTAGCATAACAAGAGGTTTCGAGCTTTTCATCGTAGATTTCCGGCTTTTGTTCGCATTAGGTAGGATGTTGCCGCTAGCAAGGTGGCTGTTCATACCCACGAGTTGGAAAAGACACCTGCGTATCAACTGAGTTTGGATTAGTTCCATCTTGGAACCTGCTACGTACAGAAGGATACCACGGACTGGTTGAACTAGGCCGCTGTTATTCACACTTTAGGAACTCGGATTTATACACTCAATCACCTCGCTCCACAGAAACCCGCTTGAGGGAATGTTTGGAATCGTAATCTTTTGGTTGCCATTCAGGCATTTGCATGTTTTCATTTGGTAGGATAGTTCTTACTGTTGATCTTTATTGTTGTGATGAACAGTGACTTCAGATACAGTATGTCTGGTCAGACAGAAAAAGATACTGCATATACGCACGTCCGTACGTGTATCTCTTGTTCACCGGATAAGCTTTGTATGCTCGCACAAACATATGATGCAACGCAAAGCATAACGCATACATAACACAGAAATCTAAGTACAAGTTCTTTCAACTATCCACTGAGTATCATATTTCAACACTGTACTGCGTTTAACGTATGAACTACAAACCATTTTACCAAAAAACATCAGTCACTGCATGGTTGGCTCTTCATCGATACGAATAAAGTCACGTGCCATAACAAAATAAACGAGCTCTTCATATATGAAAACTTCGAGGCTTTCCAAAAGATCAAACTAGAAAGTGACAGATTCAAGGTCTTGACATAAATAAATTGAAATACCAAAAAATGATTCATTGGCCAAAATGCGTTACTGTAAGCTAGGAAGTTACATCATATGTATTTGACCTGTCTGCTTCGCTTCAGGTGAATTGCATCAACTAAGCAGTTGGGTGCACCGGTTGTCAATAACTGGCTGTAATGAGCAACGTGTGACTGGATAGTAAAACCAAGATAATAACAATTTCGTGGAAACAGTTACGTTTACAATGTCCCGAGAACTGCAATAGATTTCGTGATCGTTACCTGCCTCATCGGTTCGCTTTGCAGAAGAGAAGAAAGACTTAATTTTTGTCCAGCATTCTGTTCTTCCATCCTCGCTGAAGCATCCATGCCAGGGGAAATCGATGACGGATCAAGACAACCGGCACACGTTTTCAACAAGATGACTCAACTCTATTTCTACATAATATAGCAGAAAACTTTAGAATTTTTTATTCGCGTAACATACAATCTGATTTTACCCTGGGACTAGCAAGGCATTGAAAATAAGCGTCATTTTAACGCGTGATTTCTGGACACAATATAATGGTTGTTCATTTAGTACCAATCCTACGAAAATCTCATAATGTTAACTGTAGTCGTGGTCTTTTCCAGCAAACCGGCAAGCATGTGTCCGACTTACTTTTATTGACTCAGCCTGATGTTTTTCAGTTTCTACACTTCTCATTCTTGTTGTGGAGACGGAAGAAATTTGTAAACATCCTCATGTCAACAAACATTTAAATGAGTAGTTTTTAACTACTCCAACTGATATTCACTATATTTACTAATTACACAAATCCACTGTGAATAAAAAAACAGACCGTAAGAAGTTGTTGAGAGTCACTTCTTTTTTTAAATGAAAAGCCATCCTGGAATATGTTCGCAAAAAACTGACAGTAAACATGCAGGTACCACATCAAGTCAGGAGTCAGGATGTGAACGTCAAAATCTCGATCGTGAAACACGCAAGTTGCTTATCTGAAGTGTTCTGCTTATATGACTGAAGTCGATCAAACATGTACAGTTGACTTGCAACTTAGGAAAGTTCCGCTGTAAATCCACAATAGAATTGAAGTAAGATACACAAACAGCTACTGTCAACGAATTGTTATTCAGCTGTTTTAAAATTTGCCAGATTTCCTTAATACTATACTTAACCACTTAGTTACGGGGTCTATTTAAGATGTTTCTCCCCAGTGAACAAGATTTCAAGTGATGTCTGCTAACTAGTCGATTCTTAACCCCTGAGTACTCCAGCATGTAATACCTCTGAGTTAGACAAATAGCAGCCGTAGTCATAAGTGCGGCAAGTTAATTTGGAATCTGCGCGAGATGAATGATTCCCTGCGAGGTAAGCGGTGTAAAAAACAGGTATTCTGCATCACCACCGCATTTTGACTGGCACCGATAGGATTCTGAAATACTCTTTGAACAGTCAGTAACCTTCTGCAGATTTGCAGGGGCTGGCCAAAATCCTCAGCTTGAGATCACGCTTGAAATACTTAGTTTAATCTTAATTTGGCTATTGAAACCATTAAGTTGACCACCCATTTCACTTAACCGTTAACTTTCACCAGTTTCCGACAGTTTTTCTTTCAATTTTTTATGCAAAATTTGTAGAATCAAACTGTAGTCTACTTGGTACATCCAAATTTTGTCAGGTCTTTTGACAAGCCTCGCTGGTCAAAGATGGAATGAATATTTTCCACCTAGAAATCAAACAGCACTGATCAGTTTAACATGCACGTATTTTAACATACCTTACGTGTTTGTGTATTCCGCTTGCCTTGGTGCATCTGTTCCAGGTTCTCTTTCCAGTGCAAACCTGCAGCTAACCGCTGAGTTTGCCAGACAGATTAACTGTTCTACGGATGGCCGCATCGCTGTGCATCTGGACGTCAATTCTGTAACATCTGATACGAGTTTACTAGCAATCTATCGGGTTACCGTACAAATTCATGACGTAGATGATAATGACCCCGTCTTTGAAGAAACGCGGTTACACACACGTTTAAAGGAGGTATTTTATCGGAAGGGTCACAGATTAGACATTCCATGCGCAACGGACGCAGATCTGTTGGAAGAACACAGACGGATTGGCTATTATCTTTCTACGGCTGATGGAAAGGTGCAAACGTCAAACGGTACCGTGTCATTTCCGTTTCATTTGGAAGTTTCTTCCAATGGACAGCCCCAGCTTGCACTGGTCAGCGATTTAGATGCAGAGACAGAAGTTAACTATCGACTTACCATTACAGCATATAGCCTTACTTCACGCGTAATTGACAAGTTATCCACAAGTAACTGGCCAACCTCACACAACGTCACGTCCACTGAGACCGCTCGTCCTGGGAATCAGTTGCTGGTAGAAATTGAGGTTGAAGACGTCAACGATAATGAGCCGAAATTCGAGGTGTTTTGTTGCACGGTAGATGTGTCAGAAAATACGAAGACGGGTACCATAATTTACCAAGTGAGTAATCAAGTGAACAAATAGTACGCATCCAAAATCATGCCAGCTATTTCGTATTTAATTGAGGATAAACTTGAACCAATTTCACATTTTATGGTAACGGGAAGAGCTACTGTAACGAATCTTTTCCATTGCAGTTTTACTAGTTAATCACTTTCATTGATCATAAGTTAGAGAATCAAGTTACATACTCTCATGTTAAGCTTGTTACATCATGTTTGTATTCATCTGAAGCTTGCTGCATTCCTTTCACTTTACTACCACATTGTATATAGAGGAATATAAATGTATGTACACTCAGACTACTAATACTTCGCACCCTTCGGGTAATCAAAAATTGTCACTTTTGAATAAGTATTCCGTTTAGTGGTAGGTATTTTTGAGATCAATCATACGTAGTGCTTTTGAAACATTAGAGCGACTGGAAATTGTATTTTCTTAGAAACACCAAACATTATACCTCCAATTATTTCCCGTTAGTTTCGCTTGTTCTGCCAACACGAAATTCACCTAATATTCACACAATAGCAAAGTGCAATGCTTGCTCAAAACAGACTTGCCTACTGTCTGTTACCTCACCAAAAACAAGCTCGCGGAAACTCAAACTAGCACTGGACAAAAAAGCACAAAGTACCAAATGACCGGGAGAGGTCGCTGCGAGAATGTGGAACAAAAACCAGGAGGAGGTTCATTGGTGACCTTTATAAACTGATAATCTTGACTTGCAGACATATAATTCGTCGTAACAGAACCTGGAAAAAGTAATTTGCCTTCCCATCTGCAACGGATGGTATTAACTCTACTGCAGCTCCAGTAAACGACACATTTTTATTGTACATTGAATTGAATTTTGACGCTCACGATAAACAGTTCAACCAGTATGGACGGTTTTCACACATGGGCTGTCAGCAAAATTCATCTGTTAGACAACAAAACCTTTTAGTTTGACCTTTGATTGACGACATTTCAACTGCTCACATTACAGTGCAAATTCACAACAAAAACTGGTTACTTGCCGATCATATGTATTGTTCGATGTGCGGTGAACAATTAGAGACATCCTGAAAGAAGCATAGTGAATCAGATGCACTTGAAACATGGATCACCTAGGCTACAAATGATAGGATGTTAGCAAAAAAGCCAGGTGACTGGTCAGTTTTTACGCTGTCTTCCAGGATGGTAAGACTTGTGGACACCGACAAAGTCGGTGTAGTCCTGCTGGAATTATCTGTGACACGTTACAAAACACTCTTCAACTAGCACATGAAAATTCACATCACATTTTGCCCAGTGCTATTCAGCAATCTATCGGACAACTGTCCCGTTTCATCACGACTAACTGGGATCCGGGTAACATGCAGTAACTTCGAAAAGAACTCCGAGAAATTGAGGTAGGAGCGACCAACACGATAGAGTTGGGTAGGCTTATGAAGTCAGCACATCCAAATGTGCAGCATTATTCAAGAGATATGTCTTGAAGACGCAGAAGTTCATATTCGCCTGAAGTGTTTCTCAATTTGCCACTGTGACACTCAGCCGTGCCGTTCTATTCCAGAGAATGCTGTGCGCGCCAAGCAGTGAGATTCAGGCCAGTATTACCGTGTCCTTAGTAGACTGCTCTGACGGATCACAAGGATCCAGTTCGATGTTTCTCGCTGATCCGCTTAACACCAGACGTTTGTTGTGGACTGCCACGTTCTAACGGCGTAAACTTCAGCGACCACTCTGCTGACGTGCTCTGCCACCCCTTGGTGTCTCTCCCAAAACTTAGTCTACACGGCCAGCCAAGTTTGGTGTATGGTGGGACAAGCACAATCTGGTCACCGAGCTACGGTCTGTCGCAATTCTAGCGGACACCCAAGAACCTAACTGGACCTTCGTGAGACCATCATAACCGAGTAGGCTGGGCAAATATCAGCTTATCGCACGTCGAGGTAAAAAGGGGAGAACGGTCCACATTAGGAGTTCTGCTCAGCGAATCAGCTGGCAGGGTCAAACGATTCATTGGGTATCTAATGTTTAAGCTGATATGCAGCTGTAATTGGAATGTTAACATTGACTTCCACTTACGGCAGTAATGTTTGGGTCAATGATGCATGTGTCAACAACCAGTGCCTGGTCATACATCAGTGAACATTTCTGCCAAGAGTTCAACAGAAAGTGTTTCAAAAAGCGAGAGAGTTCAGGACGAAAACAAGAGTCTCACTAGTTCCAACACCATCGAATTTAGTAAATATTGCGTGAACTGAACTCTTAGGTGGCCCAACAAGTAATCAACTAAATTTGAATAGTTTTTGTCAGAAGTAACTAGTGTTTACCGATGTGATAACTACAGCTTATAGGCTTACCGTTCTCATTGTGCAAAACTACTTAGCTGCCAGAATTCCGCAAAATTTTTCAGCCTGTAGTGTAAACTTACTACCTAGTAACTGCTAATTTTGACCACTTTGGGTTTATTGCAGATGCAAGAGGTTTAATTGTTCGCAGCCGATCACTTCTGTGGTAGTTACTTACGATGCACGCCCGTTCCGTTTATGTAAACAACCCTATTACAATGGATGAAACTATTTGTCTTCGACTTGCATACAATTCATTATATCATCTGAAGAGTGCGTCAAAATTTTACGGACTACCAGTGAAGCTATCTACCATTACATACTTCCTTACTTGTTAAGTTCTTGTCGAAGTTGTAAATGACAAATATTCTGTCGCACAATGAAGAAATCACTGCGTTCAACTCAATGGGCCATTGACACACACGACATAGCCCTCGTGATTGAACGACAATGACAGACGAGTAGGTGATGCAGTAAAACAAAAACTTTGCCATGTCAAATCAAAGATACCTATTACTAGAAACAGTAACAAACACTCGATTATGTCGGTGAACTGCAACTGCATAACTGAGAATGTTTATTAAACTGCGCCTAACCGATTGGCGACACATGTCTCGCACAATCATCCAAAGTAATACATGAAAAATGTCAGGGCAAAAGGTGACATCCGCGAGCTAATATACGCAATTTGCGCAAATTGGAAAGGTTTTTGCTTCCTACAAGACTGAATACCGTCCACCACTGTGCCCATCACATGGTACTTTTAACTATTTCACAGAAGGAAATAATTTAACAGAATATATGTGGTTCATTTCAACAGGCAGTGTCTTTACAAGTATGATAAGCTTGCAGAGAAGTCAGGATACAGAAATTCATCGATTGGAGTTGACAGAACGGTTACCGTGTCTCCTCTCGAGGCGATCGGACAACACGAGCATTGCTCAAAAGCGAAAGTGGTTGACTGCTCATGTATGGTGTGTCGGACGTGTCTAACTTGAAGTGTATGGTTCAGTGGTCAACACGGTCATCTCATGAAAGCATAGCCGGAGTTCTAGTCCCGGTCTTGGCAAGTATGCGCACTACTGACGATCCCTAATGGGAGCGAAACTCGAGTCTGATGTATCTTTTCTATGTAAGCTGACTGGAGATTTTCCGGGGATAGGATGGGTGCGATTAATTGTGGATGACATTCCACTTGTATTAACAAATCCCAACAAATACGGTTTGTACGGGTGATCTTTAATCAGGCAAATTTGATGATTCAGGAAAGAAATAATTAAGGAAAATCTGGGATTCGACCGGATTCAAACTAGCAATCGAAGCAGTATTCCTAAATGCAACAATACCACAACGGATGTTAAGAAGGTTCACTTTTGTCTCAGCTGTGCATACAATCCACCTTATAATTTGTAATCCATCAAGTGATACATGAGTTTAACTAGCTGAAGGGGATTTCTCAGGATATTTTGTGCTGGAATACATCAGCGACGCCAATGATAACTGAAATTTAACTACTGATAGGGTATGTGACAAATTTGTAAACTCATCTTTTTTTTATACGATGAAATCTGTCGGAACTGGTGAACTTTCGTTAATTCTGACATTATATTACTGTTTGCGAGTGTAACTAAGCTACCTGCGCCGGGATCAGCCGGGTAATTCTCGTCTGTCGACGGTAACTTAAATGAGTTAGTGGCCGTGACAACTGAGTATATTTTTAAGTTGACAGACTGTTATACAGTTTGCAAGGGCAACGACAAACATCGGTTTAGCAAAAGCCTACAAGAGAAAAAGTGAACATAATTTTTTCCAGGTGAACCTGGTCAATCACCAAAAGTTTAGTGCCATTCCTTCGTGATCGTTAATTGAAATCAGTTTAACTCTTTTTGTGCTACTCGGAGAGTAACAATTTTAAATCCTGGAAAAATCCCATAAGATCAGAAGTAACGATGTGACGAACAATTGTTTTGGATAATTCTATCTCAAGTCAATACAATTACATAGGTTTTCATCAAGGCGTCATAAGACAAACCGCATAAACAGAGGCTGACTGTTAACGAATGACAGTGACTACTGCTAGACTTCACACGATAATTGGTTCGGCCCAGACCGGACGTTGAATGGGTGTTGTGTCACACAGTCAAGGTCAAATGTTTGTGTGTGGTTAGAATGGGTGTGATTGATCTGTTGCCACGGAAGTTGCAGGGACTGAACAAAATTTTTTTGAGAGCACAGATTAGGGTTGCGTAATCTGATTGCAATCGATTCGGCAGTCGCCAGAATACGCTGACGGACTGTTTTTCGTTGAGCGTTGGCCACTCTGTAGATAACCCGGAATGCTTTGTTAAAGTCTATGCGGTGGTTGGTGTCATTATGTAAATATTATCACCATATATTGTGTGGATACTCAGCAGCTAGATAAACCGAGCTCAATGTTATTCGATTTACATGGGTTCCATACCCACTTAAAACATGCTGGACACCGTCCATTCATTTGATTCAGGAGATATCAGCGTAGTTAATTGGGTAGAAAAAAGTTGCAGAAACGTTCGATCACAAGGTTAACCGCGAGTATTGATTAATAATGTCTCGGAGAAGACAAGAAATTTCGGATTCCGCTTAGGTAACAATGCTTGAAACGAGTTGGCGGACTCGATAATGTGGCCTGTTTCCGAGTCGTCTTAATTACTTTTGCTTAATCGGAGCCCGACTTTGCATGATTTCTCTGAGGCACTGGTAATCAATACTCGCTCTGTGTGTGCGTAAACTGTTGACTCACGCAGTTTATCTGCCCTGGAACTCATGACAGTCCTTGTTTCAAGTAAACCCAATCGTTGATTGCTTCTACTGGTGTTACTGTCCCTATAATCCATGTATTACAATGCTTTATATTCACACCCAAAGAGATTGAATAAAACGTCGATGTCTTGCGATATGTGCCTTTTATCGTCACTGATGAACTGGACCAAAGAAACCCAGTGTTTTATATTAGCAATCCAATATTTCTTAGTGGCAGTAAGTAGATCTTGATGACAGAGGCAAAAGCAACTTCACATCGTGAAACAATAAAGTGGGTGTACAATATGGTCGCTCAGTAGAAACCTCATAGTAGTTGCAACTGATCCCAAAACGCCAACTCTAGACAGTAACGATCAAATTACACCTCAGAATGTAACAACAGTCTTACTGGAGGATAATGGGAATGTTGTGACCCTCAACCTGTTCGGAACAGAACTACAGTTTGGAAGGTTAGAGGAACATTTATCAATAGGTTGCTGGGACGGCTGATCATCACCATTATCAAAATCATCGCCCGAATTATCACAATCAACAAGATCACCATCACAGATTACAATATATTGGTGGCTGGCGCTAACGCAGAACCGTTAAACAACAAAAAAAGAGATAGGCCTCACCATGAGAAGGAGAAAATAGAGGGGAGAACTAACTGCTAAAATGAACTGTCTACAAAAAAAATTGCCTTGCGGGTTAGATGGGATCAGTCTTTTCAACCTGTCTTGGGAGTCCTAATCGCGGGGTTATCAATTGGCGTTAACAGGACAGTTACTGTGTCTCCTCTGGAGACGATCGGGCAACCTGATCATTGGTCGCATGCGAAGGTGTCTGACAGTCCAGATTTGATAATTCAATAGCGTCTAATGTGAGGTGAATGGCGGCGCTGTGGTCAACACCGTTGCCTCATAATTGGAATGGCCGGAGTTCAAATCCCGGCCGTGGCAAGGATATGCACTACTGACGAGCCCTAATGAGAGCGAAACTCGAGTTTAGTGCTCCTTTTAGAAAGAGGCTGGCTGGAGTGTTTATCTGAATGCGAACGCTGCGATCAAATGTGATGTTCAACTTGAAAATAAATCAAATCCCCTACTATTCTTCAGTAGTCTACAAAAATATTTTAATTCAACATGTTTACATCTTAATTACACAAAACTGAAGTATATGTTTGACCAAAACGCCAACAGCAAGGCAGTATTCCCACAGCTTTTACTGCCCTGCGCCATTAAATGCATTTACTTCGCGGACAACTCGGCCAAGCCACGACAGCATTCTCCCAGTGACCCAGATTAGCCACCATTTCGCCTAGTCGCCTACTCTGTGAAACACTAACTTGTGAAAGAGTGCATTTCTCCAAGACAGATCATCATCTGTCCACACCACGCTTTAAGCCAGTCGGCTACAAAATCGGCCATGAATACTCAGTGTGACAGACAACTAACAGATAAGTTACTTACATGGTCTAGCTACTCAAGTCTGTGTAACCTTGAAGACCGGACGAAAGAAGTCGCTAGGAAATCCGTGCAAATACCTGCTTCTTTTTTTCGTTAGTTGCGGACGATCGAGCTCAAACATTAATGGTCAAATATCCTAAAACGGTTCACTTCTGCCACACTAAGCGACCAAGTTTTGCAGCTGCTAAGTGGCACAGTTCTCACAAATGTCTCATGTATGCGATCAGTGAGCTTTAGTGAGATGCTCCTCTGTCGGCACAAACGTCCTAGATCAACAAATACCGCCACGGCCCCGATAATAAACACTTTTATTTTCTGCCAAGGACCTTCCCGGTTGCTAATGCAACTTCCCATGCATGAGTACCGATCAAAGACCTCCATGTCCACATTATCCATCCTTAACTCTACCTATTCACAATTACTACAGAAGCACTGTACAATCCACATCTGCAAAGTTTTTCCGAAATATTTAGCAGAGCGGGAAATAATGCCCGACGTTTCCTGTTCTGTTTGAAAACTGTCGAACAGCTTAGTCAAGTTCACTGAGTTGTGCGCCATGCAAGTGGTCCTCTCCTGTATCTCGTAGTTACAGTCAGGTAGCTGTTTGTATATTGCCAAATGAGTATAACTTCTTAGTTACAATTTGTTAACATCTGAAACAACCTGATGTTAAGACTCCGCATAAAAACTCATCGGTGTGGTCTCTGAAATTTGGCCAGAGGACAGGCTGTTATCTCTTTACCTATAATTGTCAAATATTTTAATGAATCAACGCAATTTACTGTTACCACTGTTCATATTGTCAACTTGAAGTATTGGTCATTTATTTGAACTCTGTTGTTTTTGGTAGTCAGCAACTGCCAATGTGACCAACGTAGGCACATGATTTTAGATGTTGTGTAGCCCCGTATGCTCTAGATAAATATTCATACCCATTGTAATTAACTGTGGTGAGTTTGGACTCGTGAAAAGCAGTTAGCTCCTCATAACCTTTACTGATGCTTATTCCTCAGCTTAATGCTAACGATGCCGACATAACTGCTCAACTGATCTACTCTGTGGGTTCGTCGCCAGAAAGTGAGATGCTCAACGCCACATTCACAGTAAAACGTGACGGACGTGTTCAGTTGCTACAACCGTTGGACTACGAATCACGTCGCTTGTTTCATCTGCCCGTCGAAGTGAGCGACGGAGAGTTTGTCGATCGAACTCAACTGGTCGTTCGAGTAAAGGACCAGAATGACGAACCACCGGCTATGGAAATCAATCCAAGTAGCCTGACAGTGGAAGAGAATATTCCTGCCGGAAAAATTATTGGACGGGTAGGGTACCGTTTTGTCTCTTACCTTCCAAAGTGGTAAACTCGCCTGTTCAAGTTAACTTACCTGAATATATAATCCAATCATCTATGCACTCAGAAACACCTTGTATTTTGACCACTGGGCGTCCCTGTTGAAATTGTTGCTGGTTTTGACGGTAGCAAGTATATATAAATATCCAAAGCGTTAAAAACATATTAGTATGTTTACAAATAATGTCTTCAGTGACAATGCTGCATCGACTTAGGCAGTGCGGTTGTTATACTTTGTAACTAAATCATCCGCTGACAAGCTTACAACTATCAGAGGTCACAGTAAACAAAGCGCGTACCAGGGGGCGGAATAAGACGGTTTGGTTAAATGGACGTGCCAGTCCTGTCCGAATTCCCGTAGAGTGTACGAATAGGTAGTTGTGGAGGTGGCGGTTATATGGAATGTGTCCAGTTCGTACAGGAAACCATAAATCAAGTGGGTGGTTGTTCCACGTTGTGCAGCAGACCACAGCATGACGGAGGTAATGGATAGCAAGAAAGTGACACGCTCGGGAGCCAAAGGTGAAAACGTCGAATGCTTCATTCCGGGCTAGGTTTCGAGTGGCTTTCCTCTGGATGACCAAGGGGGACGAAGAATATTTACGAACTGCCTCGTCTGCAAAGGCACTGTTCGTACTGTCTGATGAGAATGGCTGATAACAGTCATACACTGACTGATCTGGGGTAAGTTTTCGTGGGCTCTGTAAGTGCTTGGAAATACTTCGTCCGGTTTCGCTCGATGTCCAGTGTCAGTCAAATGGGAGCCATGCGCTTGGAGTGGACTTAGTCCAACCAATCCATGGTTATTTCGGCAGACGGTCCCAAATCCTTTCTATAAACCCACTTGAAACTCTCTGTACCTAACCTATCAGAACAGCACTGATAGACTCACCTGTGAATTCATCGATCAATCGATTCATCTGCAGTGTCTGCCTACTTTCATGTTCTGATTCGACGTTGAAATTTATATTAAGGTTTGCCTTTTTGAAATCATTCAACATGGTCCGGAGTCACCATTGTTTATAACCAGAAAAAGTACGTTTCATGCTCAGCTTGTAAACTTGCAATCAGTGACCTTGTGCGGAGTTCCATGATCTTTTGTTTGGAGAGCGAGCAGCGCACCCTGTGGTTGGCCCAACAATACGAAATCTTTCCACTCACAGGGAACTCCATCGAATTGGACCGCAACACTAACGGCGCAAAACAATAACGATTATGTCTTAATTCTCTAAACAGAAATTCCGATATTGAATCCGCTGTTCTTTGACGCTGACGGGCAAATTTGCCACACCTCTCTGCAGGTTAACAGGTTCACCTCCGTTATACTGTGTTCTTTTGGATCCTGCGTGACAGCTACTGATCTAATGAAAAGTATAAGAGTATTTTAGTTTTTATATAAACTGAACACCATTCACAAGTGATCGCACCCATCCCCGGAAAATCTCCAGTCATCTCACATAGAAAATATACATCAGACTCGAGTTTCGCTCCCATTAGAGATCGTCACTAGTGCACATACTTGCCACGACCGGAACTAGAACTCCGGTTATGCTTTCATGAGATGACCGTGTTGACCACTGAACCATACACTTCACGTTAGGCACGACCGACACATCATACATGAACAGTCAACCACTTTCGCTTTTGAGTAATGCTCGTGTTGTCCGATCGCCTCGAGAGGAGACACAGTAACCGTCCTGCTAACTCCAACCGATGATTTTCCAAATTAGGACTTCTCTGCGAGCTACAATCACAGAAATCGTCAACTTGTTGACCGGTACTGTGATCACCGATGGGTAGTAGGTGATTTTTGGTTAACCTGTAGATTGAAAATCACTCTCACTTGATCGTATCTGCGCATTCTTTGAGAGTCTTCAGTCAGCCCCTTTCTAAAAGATGCACCGGACTTGAGTTTCATTGCTGTTACTGAGTTATAAACTCTTATTCACTAGCCCCGCGTAGCTCTTCCACAACTGGTCCACTTGTATTCGCCTGATGAGAATGAATGAAAGTAGTTGATTGCATAAGCTAATTGTTCCAGATGAATTTTACTAAAAATTGTGATTGTCTTTCTGTTGAACAAAAGCTAGCTAGTTGTGTGTTCAAAAAATATATTCGTCACCTGCACTTGTGTCTAGACGGATACATCTTAAAGTATTTCCCTATTGTCACTAATTCGGTACTATGAACGAAATGTAAAATGCTTTTGTGGTTACCTTCGTACTAGCTCAGATTTTGACCAGATGGTTTCTTGATGAATAGCTAGCGCAATCACTGTTCGTATCTGCTGTCCTATCATAGTCTGCCTGTAGTTCCGGCGAACCGAATAATTCGTCCCCACCGTGTTGTGTCACCATGCTGACTAGTAGATAACACGACGGAGTAGCATTTTTCCACAAGCCGTTCTTAAGCCTTGTTCAGCTGGAATAAGGTATTTATCAATACATATGTGTTAGCAAAAATTGTTGAATGATGAGGAGAGAGGCATTGCAGAAAATTCCTAGGAGGTTTGAAAAATCCTCTTGTTTCTTAGTTGTAGCAGAGTCGTAGAAGTACACGAAAGCAGCAAAGTGACACATTTCACAGCTGTTGGCCTGTGGGAACGGGGAGCCACAAGTTGTTCTGTGGGTGTTGTCTCTCACGTGTGTGTTGATCGGATGGTGTTTACGTATCTAATCCCCACTCGCGCATCTGCCAGTATTATTCCTTCGGGTTTGCACTGGATATGTGGTGTGTGGGTGTAACTGCAAATGGTGCGAAGGGAGCCAATTGTGGTGATGGCTAAGCGCAGGCCTCCTTTGGATTCGGTCACTGTGACAGGCTAATCCGAATCGAATGCCGTAAGCTGCAATGTATCTAATCTGATTAAGACAACGGTACAGCGATATGCAATGTTGCTTAGCATGAGAGGATTATAAAGGAAATTTATTTTGGTGTACCCTTTGATATCGTAGATAATAGCCTGCTATTCGTTAGATATAGTCGAAGGTACATACGAAGCATCAGAAGTGTGCTTGACTTCGGTAGCCTCACTACATCTGGGAGTGCTGTATCCTAGTTGAATCATATGTAGGCTGCGTTTACGTTGGAGGTTGGTTGCTTTGTATTGAGGAAGGAATCGAAGAAAGCAGAAAGAGACGCCATAAGATACCGTGTGAGGCCAGTTGAAGTTGGAAGGCCTGCACCCGGTGCGAAGCTTCCAAGCGGTTGATCGCTCTTGACACCCGCGGTGATTAACAGGAGAAATTAGAGTTTTACTTTCTTGGAGGAGGCACCGAACAAAGAGCATGTCCTTGATTTGTTCGCTTTTCAGGATGGTGACCCACTAGTAGATAAAGTTATGGAATATGTAATCATTTTCGGGATTAGTGTTGATTCGTCACCTGCCTCGGACTGTAAAGGCGGTCTCTTGACGACGACTCATAAAGGTTCGGAATATGGCAGTCCTGTGTTCAATGTGCTTGGTGTATATCGTTGTGGAATGTTGGTCCGAATCTAAGCTGCGGCGGCAGCAGCCAAGATGTTCGAAATCTGACGAAGCACAGTTTTTCCAACTGCTGTTTGATAGCGTTGGTGCCCAGTAATTCAGTAGGTTCCACGATACTGATCAGGCAAAATGCTCGATTAAATAGCTAACTAGTTACACATTTAATGTAGTGGCCAACAGTTGCTTGGTTTAGTCGAATTCGCTCAAGCCACTTGATGTTAAAAATGAATCTGCGGTTCTAGATGTGAAGGCTCACTGCGAATTGTTCGTGAGTTATGATAACATTGGTAGTAAACTGACACCCCTGACGAAGAATTCTGTTGAGTGGTTTGCGAAGAATACTGGGTTATGGCGAGTTGTTCGACTGACCATGAGCTACGCAGTGTGCGTTAGCAAGCTTAATCAGATCACAGCTAGATAGATCCATGGGAGTAGCGACGTCACTGTCGTGCTTCTTAACTCGCGCTCTCCGTCTGCTGATCTGTGTACCATAATTTGTCCATCGGTTTCACATCGCACATGTCCAAAACCTCTTGGCCAACTGGATCTAACTGCCGACATGCGTTGCAACTATCGGGCAATTATACATTGTTGTGGTTTTTAGCTGAGTAAATGAGTGTTGCATGTCGCCAGCAAGCATCGTGAGTCAAGATAACCTTGTTCTTCTCCTCTGTTGTGCTTTCAAGTGAGACCGAGGAACTATCACCTGCAATCAGATACTAGGGTTTCTCCCAATCGCGAGCTGTGTCGGAGGTTCAAATTTTCCCTTAGTGGGCTTTGAACAGAAGTTGGAAAGGAGCTGATTCACCTTAGCTTCTATAATGCCAGTCTTACGTTTGATTGTTCAATTTTGATGGTTTGTACTGCATGCTTAAATGAACCGCTCGGCCATGTGTGACACCAGTTAACCTGGTATGACGTATTCTACAAATGTTTGTGAAGTGTTTGAATTCCCCACTAATGAACAGTTAGTTGTTGTCCGCACAAATACTTGCTAGAATACCGAACATTGTTGTTTTACTCCGCTCTTTTGTTGTTTGCAAGATTGGATACAAACCTGTCCGGTTAGGTTGTCCATACATTAAAAACATAAACATGTTTCAAATGGTTGAGTTAAAGTACTTAGGGTGGATGAGCTGTCATTATTCATCGGATTGGCGTGATGAATGTGATGGTTGGTAATGAGCTGATAAGCCTGAAAAAGTGTTTCCAATAAATTTCACACCGGCATCGTGGCAATGTTTACTGTAACGTGAGCAGCTCAATGTGACTTAGCAAACAGGATTAAAGTAATCAATCTAGTTACCCAGAATACAGCCGCCAGTTGAACTCAACTCCATTAAACGGGTCAGATATGGTTGTAACTCAGGTGGCGCCCAAGACGGATCTCCGACTGTCAGTAAACGTTTAACGGATGGAAGTATGGAAGCACAATCCTTTTATTGGCAGGTAGTGACACGACTTAGTTGTGTCGCATCTGAGTGTTGCATCAGACAAATCGTCGAAAAAGGCAGATATATTTCCTAACGAGGTATTGGCAGTTTACAAAGGACCCAAAATACCAGCAATACAGCAGTGTACTCAAAGACTATAGGAAATCTTATAACTGCAACCGTTCAACCGCAATGCGCATTTTTGCACTCCACGGGCGGATTCGTGTTATTTCTTTATCCTCACCCTACACCTATAGCAATATCTTGTGAAAGGTTTGAAACGCAAAGAACCCGCCCTGAAGGCATTGATGATGCGTGTTGACCTAGAAATCG
Source organism: Paragonimus westermani (assembly GCA_008508345.1). NCBI lineage: Eukaryota > Metazoa > Platyhelminthes > Trematoda > Plagiorchiida > Troglotrematidae > Paragonimus > Paragonimus westermani. The sequence goes on along the minus strand of QNGE01000001.1, from coordinate 32,043 downwards.
CAGCCAGGACCTAGTAATTTGGTTGTGGAAAACCCTTCTCTACTGCTTATAATGTACATGAAACAAAAACTCCGGTAGATGAACGTGCCCAATGTTTATACAACGGGACAGAACTGCGTCTATTTTCACTTCATATTGGTTAATGGATGCATTTGCAAATCATGACGCACCAGCATTGATCAGGGCATGAGGGCCATTTCTGCTCTGCTGAGAGCGGTATGTTGTTAAGAATTTCAGCACTAGTAAACAGGTTTGTGTAGCAAATTTTTGAATGGGGACACTTGGTAAGAAATAGCGGTACTAGATTAATGTCGCCAGAGTAGACCAAAGTTGACCATCATTATATACAGGTGCATGGAAGTGAATTCCTTAAGCATAAGTCAGACGGTCGATTTAATTCCTCAGAGTTTTTCATAAGCTTGATATCAATAGTTCCGGAACTCACTTTATCAACCGTGCAAACACAAATCCACTGTGAAACTATTGGGAGAATAATGATGGTCATAGGCAAACGAACAAGGTGAAATAGACTCATGTGGATCATGGTTAGAGGGAGCAAATCTGTTTTACTAGATACCGTTGCTATTGTGTTCGTTTCCGCCTTTTTTCAGAGCAGCTTAACAATAGTCATTCTTCAGTTCACTATGAATGGAATATATTAACACCCCAGCCAGTAATCCGAGACGACAAGGTTGAGAACTATGGTCTGTTGATGTAACAACTTCCTCTTATTACCCGTTTGCGTCAATTGTTGCATCTTTTTCATGACAGACTGTTACACAAATTGGATCCAAGTGGTTTCATTTTTCACCGGCCCGCAGGTAATAGATGTATGGTGGTAATGACTAACATCATCTTTGAACGTGGAATCTCGCACTACACATCGGCTAAATAAAGCCTAACTTTTGAACTGTCAGAAATCGGATACTGTTAAAACAGGCCGTAAATCAAGAAAGATCAAACGTCACAATACCAAACCTCAATAAAGCAGGTCAATTTTATGGCAGGCTCACATAAGAATGTTTTGTGACTAATGGATTAAGTGGATAAAGGATATTACATTGGCATTCGAATACCCACCTCTTATCACCAAAAAATTGAACATAGATGTCCTTATTTGAATCAATGTATGGAATAATTCTATGACTACTTGTTGACCAGTATATCGACATACGCGGAGAAAATGAAGTAACACGTGGTGGGGGCTCAAAGGTCGTCCAACCACAACGCCACAAACACAAGAGGCCGGCAGAGATCAGCTAACCTCAAGACTATCTAGCCAGTACGCTGTGTTCACGTTTGGTTCGAGGGTCAATTATAGAAACGAGAGGAGTACCAAGTCAACAAGGCCGGGATGTGCCAGCTTTGTAGCAAAACAGGGAGACCGTATAAGATTCTACATTGTCACGGCTAACGGCAACGAACCCAAAGAAACTAGCAGTGTAAGTGGCGTGATACAAGCAAATCGTATCTGAACTATCATATCCGGCTCCTAACTCACTTAGAAAAGAAAGTCAGCCTGGTGGAATCTAACCACAACCGGAAACAAACGGGTGATGTAGTATTGTGAATATCAGCAGTCGGACCGTACTATTTACGATTAGACCTATGTGATTATTTTCAAAGAACTGACCACAGTGGACATAACGTTCTTAGATGAACGATGTATCTTGCGTGCGGATGAGTTCTGTAGCTACCTTTAGGTCAAGATATTGACTTTTATGGAGAACATCGAAGTGCAAGAGGTGTAGATGCCAGTTATTCAAAACGTCTTAGCTATACGAGAAAGTTTCCTGGAGCAGCTAACCTCCGTGTTAAACTGCACTACTTGCGATCAATCAAGTCGAAAAATTTCTCAGCTTAACTGTCGCAGCAAATGGAACAGGGAGGGAAACCATGGGATTCAGTGCGTGCGAAGTTTGTACTGACACATATTCACACTGGATCATTATGCCACTAATTTGCCGTGCATGTGTGTAACACTGTTCGCTCTAGTAACAGAACAGACTTACCGTTTTTAATAGGTGAGAACTGAATATTTCCGCCGCTTCCGTAATTAAACCACACACTGAATATATTTTGTGATAGCATACAGTTGCATAAGTTGACGGTCATTTTGACTACGATCAAGTTTGTGGTGAAAAGTTTTAGTACGGTCCTTCAGGCAACGTTACAGAAACGAGTCCATTTACAATTCTTTCTATCGCGGTTTTGTCCTTATACCTGCAACTGTTTTTGCAACCACACAGTTGACAGCTTGACTTGTTTTTCTCCCACTATGTACAGCTACGTATCCTCGACCCAGATAGTGAACTGGTAAATGGCAACCTACGATGTTGGGAGCCGGAACACCTCGCACGATTTCAAGTACTTTCGTTTCTTCCGGATCCTAGTAGTACTCCCACATCACCCGTCTACGACCTTGCAACACGTGTGGTTCTTGACCGAGAGACAATCCACGGTGAAGATGACGCTAACCGACTGAAAATTTATTTTGTCTGCTCGGACGGAAACGATGTATTATCTGAGTTCAATCAAATCACTTTTCAGCACACGTCCACAATGACTTTGACCCTCAAGATTCGTGATGACAATGACCACCATCCGGTATTTTCTCAATCTATTTACCATGCAACAATACATGAAAACAACGTCGTTGGCTCAAAAATCATACAGGTAGACGGTAGTTAGAGAATGAGCTTCTATCAATTAGTGAATGCTTATGTATCATTGATTCGAAATTCATAAATAATTTCATAGATCAAGCCTTCATTTAAGGAAGGCGGTGATCATACTTGGTAACCATAAACACTTCAGAGTGATAGATAAACGTGCTCGTTGATGAGACAAGACTACATCTACGGAAGAACAAGCAACGCAGATAAATTCCTAATATATTTCGCTGGTCTGTCAGGCCTGTGAATGTCCGGGTCGTTAGCTGGTGAAAAGTGGTTGACTAAGCGGGATGCTAAGCCCACAAGAATTTTTTCCGCATGCGTATTACATTACTTTTTATCAGTGGTAACAACCTTACCTTGGTAGATGTTAAGCAGATTCGGCAGCTGTTAGATTATTCAAAACATCTATTCTTCTCTTCTAACGGCTAGTATGAACAGAGAAACACCTACTGCACTTGGAAGAAGGTGATTCACAACACTGACAGTCATTTCTGAAAATACTGACACGTCACATTTGAGCCACGTATAGCAACAGCCTGAGACGGTCAATACAAAACTAAGGGATGAAATTGTAGAAACCTGTCTCTCACGACGGAGATGGTAACCAAAACTGATAAAACACCTAGTAGGTATGTTCTTCTTTGCAAAACGAATGGAGATTGTTGTTTTCCTAACTCACTGATGACCGTAAATGGCTAGTGAGCTTAAGAATTCCACACTGTGAATCTCCTAGTATATTCACCTGTATTGTGCTCGTTAGCTATAATTTATTCTGTTACATGGGTTGGGAGGGTGCATATCTGTTTTGATCTACAGGTTCCGGAGAATTGTGGGGCTTCACCCCCTTCCACTTCACTTCACGATCATAGTGTTTCTGATAATATCACTTTACGTTTGATATACGGATAGTTTTTTGGCCTTAAAGCAACATCTTTAGTCAAGGTTGGCTCACACAGGTTTCCGTGTTTTGGAAGCATGTCAGCATCGAGCCTTCCCTGCATCACTGGTGGAATAACTGAAGCGTGTATAGTGAACAAAGCGTTTTATTGCGTCAGTTCGTGATGGTAATACAGGCTTTGTGATACTGTCACTTACAACCACCTCTTCAGACAACGTCAATGAATTGAATGCGTTGGATAAACGCTGCAGTAAGCCAAGCCGTGAAGAGGCGTGTGTTGGAGCTAATATTGTCTAGGGAAACGGCCGAGTCATCACCTATCGAACAAACGCTGGTTAAAAGCGGCACAGAGTAGTTTAAAAACGATTGTCGCGGCCAGCCTGTCAGTGTGCATGTCTCAACTTGAACATCACTCACATTTGATCACAGCCTTCGCATTCAGATAGACTTTCTAGCCAGCTTCTTTCGAAAAGAGGCACTAGACTGGAGTTGCGCTCTCATTGAAGCTCGTCAGTAGTGCATATACTTCTCACAGCCATTCACCCCAACGCTCAACCACTTTCGCTTGTGAGCAATACTCAGGTTGTCCGATCGTTTCGAGAGAGGACACAGTAACTGTGCTGTTAACTTCAATCGATAACCCCACGATTAGGACCTCCGAGACAGGTCAAATCTCCGAACCTGTTAGGCTGCGATCAAATGTGTGATGTTCAACTTGAAATTAACCAAATCGATGATTGCTCATCAGTAGTCTGCATGTCTTTTTTCTTGCCGTTCACTCTTTGGTTATTTGCGACTGCTTTCATTACATTTATAAACCATCTGGCAAAGACAAGGATGCACACATTCGTGACCTTTTGCTCTCGCACAAAGTAGTATGATAGTGAGAACCGATCAACTCAGTGTAAATCAGTCGAGGTATTTTTCTGATCCCAACTGACGACTTGTAAATCATTCTATGTTAGTAATACATGCATATATATACACATGTATATTAGTGATATGTCGTAAGCTCCTTGTAGGTCTGTCCCGTACGACCGACCTCTAGTCTTTGTTAATGCATTTCTGTCTCTTATCTTACTTGAACGTGCACAGATATTATTCATTCGTGCAAGGTCAAAATGTGTAACAGATCACAAATTTGTGCACTTGATAGCCTCATCTACAGAAACTCATTAGCATATAAAGTCGACCTTTAATAATAGTGCCACCTCCATGCCAGACAAACTGGTAAAATACATGCCGACTTTTGTGAGCAGTACAACCACATCGAACATGAACATCTTAAAACAGGCGACCAACCGAGAAGATTGTCGCCTACACAAACGCCCTTAAGAATGCTTCGTCCCACAGGTCTACCGCATACGCATCGTGTGTAGATTTGCTAGCCCAATGTGTACACATTATAGCAATATAATTTTAATGATGCACACTTTTGCGACATAAGCGATCAGTCAGCGTGTGCAATCACGCTGTGCATGTAAATGAATTTGAGACAACCTAAGGGATTCGTAACCAGCACATGATCTGGACTAAACTGAAACTGATCAATCAGGTTTGTGTTGTCTATGGATACTGAAAATCAGTGCCGTCAAGTCTTGCGAAAATAAAATATCTAGGCAACTAGTGACCGCGATAACGGAGCTGGAATTTTCCATGCATTCTCTACACAAAAGAAATGATACTGGTGTTTTATCACAACCATTATCAAAAGTGGCTGTAAAGCACACTTAACATATTGAAGAATCATAAACTGATACCACTAAGGAAATTTCATTCCGACTGGAAAACCTCCCAGCTTCTTGTTCCTCAAGCTCTACATAATTAATCGAGCGTGTGTAGTTGACATTTGGACTGCAATGATGCGATGGAGCGGCAACTGAAGCTTCGGGTTATGGGAGAAGTCCCGGAGCAGGTGGAGTGGCAAGCAGTGCAAGTACGTGTGAACACACAACAGTGCATGCAAAAACCGATATCACTAATCGATTTTTACCCCATGAAGAGTCACCACTGAGTGGACCCCATCAGGGGATTCATAACTGTTACACAGCTGATAAAGATGTTTTACTATAAGCCAAGGCCGTTGTCTCTGAAGTGCTGTTGCCTGCCTCGAGAAATTTATAAACGTTCACTTATTCGTTCAGCCTCGATGTGGTAACAGTGCTTACAGCTGATTAGCCCATGTCTCAGTTTCGTTTATAATATTGTTTCCGAAAGTGACTAACGACACTGGATTAGTGGTGCTCACTCGAAGTCATGTGACAAAACTTGTCCGGCAATAAATCGTACTCATCAAGTACTTGATTATCCTCTTAAAAGTTCATATTTCTGAACAGCTTATAGACAAGGTGGTTGCGTAATGACGTTTTCCCAATCAACCATCCATACCTCTGGTAGTATATAACACGCAAAATTAACGTTCTCTGTCAGGGTTAGTTATGTTGAAGTGAGCCAGTGCCAACTCCCAAGCAAATATGACACGTGTGTGACTTGCTTGGAGATGGCCAGATAACCGCTGATACCCAGTTAAATACCAGTCATCACGTATCAAAAACCTTCATAAACCATCATCATGTTCCGTGCTACTTTCAATAACACATAGTGACAATTAAACTGTACGCAAATTTGCAAATAATCGCCTGTGGCAACGGCAGGCGCCCCAGTAAGATGTAGAGCTCCGGATGAACGATTTTAGAACACCAAGTAGCGACTGAAGGTGCTCAGGGACAGACTTACCACCAGCGGAGGAAAGTTAGGTTGCTAAAATATAGGAATCAGCATTGCCAGCATGAAGGTATGAAAAAAAGTTAAGTATCTTTTGATAGTAACGCCGAACAAAATAATGCCATTTTTCGGAGTTTTAAGGTGATATTACTGTGAAGATTAGACTACGTTGGAATGTACCCCGTTAACAAAAACAGTCATCCATACTTTATTCCGTACTCACAGGTTCACGCCACCGATGATGACGAAGGTGAAAACTCTCGCATAACTTACACGTTATTGGACAGAGCGAATTTCAAAGTGGATAATGAAACGGGTTGGGTGACAGCCAATCTGATCTTTGATAGGGAGCTGCGTGACTCTTACCAGGTAAGCAGTGCAGTTAACAAGATGACTTCTTACAGTTACTCGCCACTTTTCAGTGTTGTGAACTCATGGGCAACATATATCCCTTGGCAAAATTTTGCGGTCTATCTATAATTAACGGGTAATCTTGATACACTAAGTAATAGCGTGGTGAGTTGTCAAGCCGGAGGTGAGGGTGCTCTAACTCTCGGCGGGATACAGCGACGAGACAGCAAGGTGTGTCCAAAAGCCCCCAGCGGGCAATTCAAAGACAGCATGGGAACCGGATGAGCCGTCGCTCGAATGGATCGGACCAACGGACGTGGCAAGGTAGGCAAAATGGGATGAATACCCAGATCGAGGGCATGATTATTCTAACATCCGGAGGAATATATCGATATTGTCGTAGAATACGACCAGAGGGCACAGTGGATGGATTGCAGGCAGCAAGAGCGACCGGACGAGCCGTTGCCCAACGGATGAGGAATGGCAGGCGAAAAACGCCCAGATAGCAATCATCGGACACACAAACCTGGTCAAAGTGTGCACGACGTGTGAGCGGAAACCGGGGTTGATGTTGTCCGGAATTATTACTCATAAACGCGAGTGCGCGAGTAGCGTAGTAACCAGCGTGTTAGATAATGACTGCGCATAATTGGACGCCATTTTTGATAAAACAGAATATGTACTTCTTACGTGTAACTGGCCGAGGTTATAACGCGTGATCATTGGTGAAGAAAACTTTAACGATTTTGATAAAAACATGAAACCCCTTATTTGTGGACATTACTTTCGTCCTTTCCGTATATAGGACTCAAATACACTATGGATCGATTATCAAGGGCAAAAACATGTGCTTATATTCCTGCAAGATGGCGATTAAGAACCGTTTATCTTGTGAAAATTTGTGCAGTTTAGATTGGTACAATACGATGTGCAGTATGTCAAAAATGGGCGCTTCTCACTTCAGATAAACCAGACACGATGCGAAGTGAACTCAGTGTGATGTCTCAACGGCTCCGATAACACCTGAAGGATATTCTGGGAAAAACAGTGAACAGCAAAATCCAAACTAAAGGAGCAGCGTGAGGCAAAGAAGATTAAAGACTGAGTTTTGCAAGCATGAACACGCATGGTATAGCTGTCCGTGATTTTTCAGTTTTGTTGGTCGATCAAGACTAACTGTATACTCGGGACATTTTCCCCAACAAAGCTATGCCTATCGAGTCAATCGCATGTCCATGGATGGGGACTGACTTGCAACCGCATTATGCTCCCTGATATCAATTGGTCGTTAGTATCTTCCAAAATTCTGATACATCGTGCGTTTGTAATTGGTGTGATTATTCGTTCTGCTATGGCTAGTATAATTAGGAGTGTTAATCTTATCTTGTATTGTATCAAACGGTAAACTAGACTAGACGGCGATAGTTGGATTTTTCTGATTTATGTACGGTTGATTAATGTGCTGGACAACCACAAATGGGCCCGTGAGATATCTCGAAATGAGCCTCGTTCTTCTGTTTGACCATCTGTATCTCTTGCCAGCTTTCACAAATTAATCACGTCTAACTGGCCTGTGGTGAATTACCCCACAAGAATAGCTTTCGTACAGGTGAGCTGAACGACACCTCAAACACTTCTGCAATAGTTGCTTGAAGCGAAACTGATGATCAACAGCAGAGCATGGCTTCTACGTTAAAGTATTTAGTCAGTTTGTACTGGCTAGAGATTTTCTCGGAAAAAATTTTGGGGGTAATATTGCCTTTGGCGTCTTCATTTGTCCAGGTTCGGTTGTTTGAAATCTTTATCAGTTTTTTTCCTAAAATTTGATAAACGTTACATTTTATGATAGGGTGAAACTTTAGGAATAAACCACAAATGCAAGTACCACTGCGGTACAACGGTTATCAGCTTAATCGTAATACACTACTGACGAGCTCCAATAAGATCAAAAACCGAGTCTAGTACTTTTTTCCAAAAAGGACCAACTGAGAGGTCTATGGGAATGGGCAGCTGCGATCTACTGCGGGTGACATCCGATTGATCCGAAAACCGAAATCCCCTACTGCTCACGGGTAATCTAAATCAGAGCAACGTTTTCTTTCAAATGAGGTTCCATGCAGTTGACTGTTTGCTGTGACTGAAATCAACGGTTGCAATGAATCACACTGCTGAGACCATACTAAGGCCACTACACGATTAAGCCTGGCTGAGTCAGTAATGGGTGACCGTGTTGGATGCTTCAGGAAGCCTGGGAAGACGCACATCATGAAGACATTTGAGTAAAACTTATTAATTCTCGTGGTAGAAGGAGATAATCACTGACTGTGGCCACGGTGGTAGGACTAACGCATGGCTTGCCTAGTGAACCATAACAGCAGATCTGTGATGATCGCCATGTATTTCAAACGATGGATAAATAGATTAATGTGTGCTAAGCAAATTTCGCATTAACACATGAGTTGGGGTTTTATTTTAAGTTATGAGGGGGCTGTAAACCTCCGACAATGTATTATCCTACATACGAATAATATAGTGACAACTGAATTTCTTTTTACAAAATGTAAGTCAGTTTCTAATCCTGATACAAACGTCAACGAGATTTTCTAGGTAACTTTCAATCAGTAGGTGTACAGTGATATTAGAAATCATTTCTCCAGAATAGATTCCAGAATACCAAAACACGAGGATGGAACATTTTTCGTCCGGTCCACCTTAATTTATGTGCATTATGTATATTGAAACGATGCACTGTGACTCCGACGAAGTACAGTCATCTAGCGTTTATCGGTGGCCCAGATGTCAATTTGGTCTTAAAACGGTTTATGCAAATTCATTATTCCTTGAACCTAGGAAGGTGTGTTAGTTAACGTTTCTATGTTCACATATGATGCTGTCAATCAGCGGCCTAAAAAACTGAACCGTTTCTGACTTGCATTCAAACGAAACACTGGGCCGTGTCATAGTTTTGCCTCGCACAACGTAGTTTAACGAATGGCACTTAGGTGTAGAACAAGGCAACTCTTCACAAGTTGTTTGTTTTTACTCAACTGAGTGGAATTTAATAGTACCTCTAACTGCCTCAATGATCTTCACCCCAACTACGCAAACTGAGAATAGTTTCACCCAAGTTACACTCTTCTACACACATAGGTCAACTGCATCCTAATTAATACATAGCTGTTTTTCCTCGATCAGTAAATACAAATGAACTGAAACAGTTTGTTCCCTTTATGAACCTGAATAAAACAATAAGAAGACGCGATTCATGTGATGTACTCCGGAGTAACATTTCGTACATTCTGATCACACACGGACTAGTAACTTATTTTAAACGA
>QNGE01000001.1:0-20756 GCA_008508345.1 Paragonimus westermani | reverse complement strand
GGTTTTGGGCAGTCCGTACATATGCAGTGTGCGTGTGCCGACTGGCCTCATCAGCCTGCATTGATCAACAGACATGACGCCATTTGTCCTCAACCCTTCCAGCCTGCGGCAGATTTCCTTTTCCACTTCTTGGACGTTATCAGGACTTTTATCTGGCAGAAACTTCTGAATGTCATTAAGAATTTCAAACATTTTGTCCACATACTCCGCTTTATCCATCAACACAACCCCTGAGCCTTTGTCCGGACTTAACACCATCACGTTCTCATTTTGTCTTATTTCTCTCAGGCTTTGGAAGTATGCCGTTGTTAGTAAGTTGTGACGCTTTCGCTTGTAATTCCGATGTTGGTAGGCGACATCCACCAGTTTTGCTTTCAACCAATTTTGATTCTCCTCAGACGTTGGCGAATGTTGCTGAAGTTGATCGTAGAGATTTTCAAACTGGGCATGTAACCTGAGTTCTTCAATTTTCTTTGGTGGTATAGCAAACTTCAATCCTAAAGAGAGGGCTTCCATTTGAGTGCGCGAAAGCGCTTTTGACGATAGATTGATTATATACCTATCCAAGTCTCCAGGAAATGATGATGTATTCGTAACGGGACAAAAGGAATCATCAAGCGACTTTGTTACATTCCATGTGTGATCAGAATGTCCGAAATGTTACTCCGGAGAACATCACATGAATTGCGACTTCTCATTGTTTTATACAAATGAAGTGGTCATTTGACCATGCCGAAAACGTGCAAATATCTTCTAAACCATCGGCTTCACCTTTGTCCGTTTGACGTTTTCTATGTTCGACGAAAACGTCACTCAGATCCTGAATAACCCATTCACATAACCGGAAGGAGTGGTAACTTAGAAGAGAACGGAAGTGAGGATTCAAAGTGATGATTCACAGTGCTACAAGTTTTCACTGTAAGTCTGACAACAGCATTGGTCTAACCATTCCACTTTGCACTTAAAATCTTTCCACTGTTGTCAACATTAGGATCGCAAGGTATTGTCGGTTGACTAACCTTCAATTTACACTGGATGGAACAACTTACCAACAGCGACTACATTTTAAGCTTAAAGTGGGCACAACACTATGGTTGAAATCGATCCAGGTACTACAGGAATCTGGAAGAGATACCAATAGAACAGCAGAATTATACGACACAACCATACTTTTGTTGATTCCAGGCGGTCTTGTAGATGGAACTGTGCCCTGGAATGGTATTTCTCAACGAAACGTGCACGATGGGCTTGCAGTTGACCTAAGTCGACTGCTTGTGAAAGCTTGGGGACACTGCAAGAAAACTCTTGTCGGGACTCCACCTGACTCTTGGGCCTCTTCGTTTTGGTTCCGGGTATCACAAACTACCAAAACCACTACTCAACGTCCCCTGAAACAGATTCTGTAAGCAGCCTACTTGGGTCCAGTATGCTTTTGTCTACACAAAGCACAGCCATTTTAAATTTCTGCATGGTTACATGACACTTTGTTGATTGCTGTGACCAGAGCGTAAAAATAGTTGAAATGTCTGTTTCTTTCTCATATGGTGTATTCGTACACGGTCGGAGAGAAAAATGACCAATGTAAGCGCTGCTTACCTAAGGTGGACTATAGATGGAATAACATTATTCACTCTTTACACTTCCATCAGTGAGTAGCTTATAAACGCCGTACGTAGAAGAGTCGGTACAGTGGTTACCATCGGTATGTCAAGTCGATAGTAATACAAACGGTCGGAAAGCATTGCCTGTATGAAGTTTAACTCACGCTGACTATACTGTACCATACGCCATCTCCAGTCACTCAAAGCAGTGAGTGACGTTCATGCAAGTTTTGTAGCCTAAGAGTCGTAGAACAGTCTGTATTTCTCCTACGTTAATCACGATGATGATCGGAGCAGACAAGTAAAGACAGGTGCGTAAGAGTACAGTAGGCATAGAACTGGAACTGTGAGCTCGCCGTGATTCGGTGACTTGGACCAAGTGCTGCAAACCCCATTCTTCTATCTAACAACGCTACTAGTCCCGTATACCTCCCACTATTTTCATGGGACATAAGAATTGTGCAGTTGCCTTCACTAACTATGGAGGAGTAGTTTGAGGTGTCGTCTAGTTCATAGAATACATGAACTTTGTTTAAAAAGATGGTGAATGCATGCGGGGTAGATTCTTTGCGTGAACTGTAACGACTGTGAAACGCCATACCCACCGGTTTGTTTGGCGCGCAGTAAGCGTTCCAAAACCCTGTCCGTTTTTAATCCGCAGAGAATTGCGTCGTCCAAGATGATATCATGTCTTCTGGGACATAAGTACGACAGCTCAGTTTAAAGTTGAAGCAACTTGTCACATGGAGTATCTGTAAAACTTACATCAATCGTGCGCGACCCTGGCCAATGTTACCTGACTCACTAACCAGCTAGAGACGAAGCGATGAGACGTTCACGATTTAGGAGTAAACTGTGAAGAGCACTTTATCACTGGTAGTCAATAGGGAGCGAAAGGGAAAGCAGGTCTACAGTTCCAATGAACCAATAAACAAATAGTAATGCTGGGAGGATTATGTATCACACCTACTCTTGAATGTTTCGGCTCAGCGAATTGATGTTGGAGTTATCACCAGAGCAAACAGAATAGGTATCTCTTGACTAATCAGCTAGCCACTTCAGCCACAATTGTATCTCTGTGGTACCTGTTAACCATGGAAATAACTGAGGCAAATGTCTACGTGACATTTGTAACATCATTAGTTTATTCACCAAGACGATCAACGAGAGTACATCTGTCCGTCGTAATAAAAATAATCATTACAAAACAACAGCAAAATATTCCAGTTTCGAGCTATCCAGAGGTATAAACTGCACACACATGTACACATTAAACAGGAGCTTCATCGCAGCTGCATTTCAGTTTGAACCTGTGGACACCAGCCGTTCCACGTGTGTTTTTCACTCGATTTCATAAGTAAGTTACTCCGTCGCAGTTGTTTGTGCACGGGCTGATAGTAATACGCATTAAAACCCGTAATTGCTTTGGAAGTTGTGAAACACTGGTGGTTAGACATCACTAAAGCACTGTGTTCCACAGCTACTTCTCTAAGGCAAAAAGTCAAAAGGTATGGTGCGCTAACATGTGGTTTACTCTCATAATCTTGTGATGAAAAACCTACAGATTTTGTGTATCATACAAATAAGGACAAACAGTGACTAGACGCGTATATGACCATGCCAAATATTGTGTTATCAGGACCACAACCTCTCGTTTGGTTATCTCAATCTCTTGTTTCCCACGTTGGCTGCCAGTTAATTTGTGTTTGCACTAACGTTTGTACACGCAAAACAGATAGGCAGCTTTCACAGCGAACGGTCAGACATATCCCGAAATAGTTGAAACAATTGATAGTGCACCAGCTGCATTTTTGCAAGCAAGCCACTTGAAAATTCACACCAAGCAATGATAACAGGTAACTAAGTTGACTCAGTTAGCCCATTCTTAACGCTGTTACACTGTCGAAACCTGAATTCACCAGTAGTTTAAAGAGCGATACTTACCCGAACTTCTCAGTCGGCTTTTTATGCAAAAAAGTGACTGAGGCAACAATATCGGGTTAAGGTGATCTTGACTGAGTACCACTTTGAAGGATTAAGTACGTTGTCTAGTATCCTTTTTTCCCCATTTGTCTGAATTTTGCCTTCATGGTTTACGTTTTTAACTGGTGAGAGTAAACGAAGTGTTAACATGTTGTGACACGCCTCCTTTTCGCTTTGTTGGAACCGTATAATTCTGACTGAAAAGTGATTAACAATCATAGAAATGGGGTTTATCATAATTGCGACTAAACGGGGCAACATTATGAAACAAAAATCCACGCAATCTGCCACTCTGTACCGTATACTCGAATGATCATGACATTACCCACCTCCAAGCAATGACCACCAACCCAAAACCTACCCAGGTGAGTTGCAGTGAACGAGCGATAAAACGGGCAGATCAGATACTGTTTGGTTAACATAAAAACACCGCATGTATAACAGGGTTTCACAACAGTGCGATTAAATTACGTACAGTTGTGAAAGCACACTGAAATGTACATCTTGCGCCCTCTGTCATCATTATCAACACTGCAATTGTCTATTCACATAAAATGAAACCATCCCAAATTTCTGCTCATGGTTCGCATCTTTGCAAGAGTTCCAGTGCAAAGGCGAGCATCGATTAATTTCTTTTTACCAGCAAGTAATAAGAGATTTTAGTTAATTTTTATCAGATACAATTGCAATTAATTGCAGTTTTCGCATTACTATATACTTTCAATAAAGCCTCATTATCGGGTTTCGCCATGGTTATAGCTCGTCACTCATGCACATATATATATACCCTCGAATCATCGAATAAAAAAATGTGCCTAAGTGGTTATATGTGATAATTCAGTGAGGCCCAGTTTGAAGTCAGAGAAGCAGCGGTCAACACGGCTGCCTCATGAAAGGGTGGCCAACGTTTAAACTTTAGTTAGGGCGAGGATGTGTAATGTCGACTAAATGTAACGAGTGTGAAATTTAAATAGGGGTGGTTGTTTTTGCAAGCTGCTGGCTGTTAATTCTATCTGAAGATGAAAGCCCTAATCAGTCGTGAGTGATGTCCAAATTACATCATCTGTTCAATAACGCATAACAAGATAAGATTTTCATCCCTTTGTGCAACAAGGTATTACACTGACCGTTCCTTCATCTCCCAGGACAGTGTCGTATAAATTTTCAGTCCACTTGCGCAACACCGATAAAACAAATCATATTGAAAAGTCCTATCACTTTCGTTTTGGCTGTCTGCGTCGACCGAAACGAAGTGCTCTTTTTATCTGACTGAACTGATCACCAGCAATTGCGTTGCTGAACAAAGCAATTCTGATCATGTAAACACACATATCCCGCTGAATGGGCGTGTTAATAAAGCTCACGAATTTGCCGCATTTCGTTAAGAACTTTTATAAGTTATGAATTCAGAATGCTCAAAGCCACATTTTCTGGTGTTTTGTCAACCGGCTGATAGAAAGCGCGGAGGCAAAATGTACACGAAAATTATCTTACTCGGTATACCCATACCACACGCAAGACTAAATTCAGCCCAGTGTATTCACGTGATTTTTTGATTCCGTTCTCTCTCATCTGCTATTAGAAATGCTGACATTGTGCTGCTGCAGTGAAATAACTCAGATTAGCTTGCTACCTGACTAGTGCAACAGAGTTCCTCTAATCGCTTTCTCTTAGCCTGAGTGGTGCATATTCATTTTAGTCGAATATCGGGATTGTGAGCGTATCACACAAATCAGAGAGCGAACGGCAGCAGAGTGGCAGTGCACCAGAAGGTAGAATCGTGTGACTGGGGAATGTGCACTGGATGAACACCACTAGCTCATACCAGACAACGAGGTCAAGGTCTGACATAAATTATACTAATCTATGTTCTTCACCCACGTATCGTTTCGTCCAGCAACACATTTTAAGACAAAATGACTTTAGCTGATTGCCCAATTCGTCATTCCGGACGGATGAAGATAGGGTGAGTTGTTGCATGAGCAATTGACTCATTCTTTAAGGATACGCCAAAAATTGTTCGTTAAGATGATAAACATTGCAAACCTGAACATAAATTGGTAAAAACAAATAGTCTGTTATTCTATTAGTGAGCCAGCTGGGCAGTTTCATTGTTGCATAGAAAAACTTGATATGTATTGTTCTCGAAAGGTTCTTAATTATTAATGGGGCTTCCCCTGAGTGACGCTATTAATATCAGTTGGTTCCGTCGGCGCTGATTCCTTCTCGTTCGTCTTCTTCCTTTAGTTCCGTACTATCCGCATTCGCTTGTTTGAAACGCTTTTAAACAAGACTTGTCGAAAAGTACAACGTTTGAATGATTAAACAATGCTGGAAAATGATTGGCTAGAATGAAAACAGTACGACGCATCTAAAGGCTGCAAACCGCATTTGGATTTGTGCGACGTCTGTTTCATCAATTAGTGTGTAGATATTTTGCATACATACTGATACACGGAATGAAACCCTTTCTTTCACGGCTCCCTAACAGTAAACTACTTATAAGAACGTACTGCAACTGACAAGTTCGAAATAGGACATTATTATGATTATGTTTTCAGTATGCACGCTGTGATCAAATCAGAACACAGCGGAATTGAAGTGTTGAAATTCTGTCATTTGGATACTTCTGTGCGAATTGGAAATCATTTTGCGTGTCTCTTTTTCTGGGGTCAGGTCACTGTTGTTGCATCAGACCATGGAAGTCCACCTCTCTCATCAACCGTAATGCTCAATCTGACGATTCTGGATACAAACGATCACCACCCACAATTACCTTCTTTGAACGAGTTCCCTGAACAGTTCGACCCATCAGTACGACATACGGGTCGGCTTAATCGAACAAACCGATTTTTTGTACTAGAAAATTCACCACCAAACACCTATATAGGCGATGTTTTGGCCACCGATGCAGACTTGGACCAAAACGCAAAGTTGTCTTTCAGCCTGATAGACGAAGACAGCGCTCTACACTCGACAAGGTTTCGCCTATTGCGTAATGGGTCTTTATTCACTGCAGTACAGCTGGATCGGGAAGAGAAGGTGAGCCATTCTTTTGAGGCCATATGCCAAATAAACTCTTTGATAAGTTTGGAAGAAAAGAACGGGAGCTATGATTGTCCAACTATACTGTGTTCCTCACACAATGAGTTCACTACATTGTAACAGTGCACACTGCAATGGAACGTTTGTGTATAGCACAAAAAAGACGAACACAGCAAAACAGTCTGACAACGCCGCATAGATAAATTCAATTTTTCATATTTAAAATAACAGGATTACCACAGTTCCATTGTCAGCAGTTTAACCGCATACATGGTATTGCACAACCAATTTTGGTTTTCTCTGTCACCTTGATGCCAGTTCGATTCGTTACGTTCCCAATCACGCTGTGTATACAAATTAACGGCTAACTACCCACATCAATGGAGAAAAGAAGTAGTTGCATCATCGGGTCAAGAAGCCCACTCTATTCTTAGTCAGAATCAACCTTACATGTGATTTTTACGTCCACGTTGTAGACCGCACGCTGCAAAATCTAGCAGACTGCTCGCGAGCAGCTCGTCGTACAGCGAAACATATATGCTTGTTTAATAATGACTGGCTGCGGAAGATTGACGTACCGTAACCTAGAAGGTAATCGATATGAGGAACAGATGCCAGCGAGTTTGTCTCATGTGTTTGGTAGATACTGCAGTAGAAATCAGGCAACTGGCGACCAAACGGACACACGAAAACGCGTTGCCTCTTATTTGGATAGGATTTTCGTCTCCATTGTAAAAGATTATGATACACGTAAAACGTTCATCTTACAAAGATGCTTTTTCTCGATCGGAATCACCCATGCCATTTAAAACAATCGCTGGTCATCTGCTGTCACAAATGAAAAAAGTCGCCCATGCCCGGAGATGGTTCCAACCAATCCCATAGGCAGATGGCCAATCACCCATGTGGATAGGATGAGATTTCTGAGGACCACTCCCGGGTTTGTTTTACAGTTGTTTGAGAAATCACTCACACGTGATCGCAGCCGTCGTATGCATGTAGAAATCCATTCAGTCTCAGCTGTAAACAGACGATAGGTTAGTGTTTTCCTTTTACCACTTGCGCAGCACTATTACGAAGATCTTCAGTTTCAAAAAAGTAGTCGCATGTTTTCAACTACGTACGCCTGTACAAGTTTGAATTAATTATCATTAGCCACTTCATCTGGGCATGCAGAGGAATGTTGTAACAGACGCTTTTCAGCGTTGTACAAACACAAACCTTTGAATAAGAAGATGCTTGCCTGATAGTGGGTGTTAAGCACAGGGAACTCTAGACCTGTTCGGATGGTTTCTTTCCTAGGTGGGTGGGCCTATAAATGCAGTCTCATGCCTTGCTCTGAACATGAGGTATTTACCGAGTTTCTCCAGTCGGCCCAACATTTGAATAGCTCCCACTTCAATATTATGGCACGACTCGAAGCGTTGCCTATTTGACACCTTTTCAACTCTCTAGTCATTACCATTGTGATCACGAATTGTTGATGACCAGTGTCTCTGGGTCAAACATGTTTTTACGGAATATACTCCGATGAAATATTTTGAAGTATAAATGAATGATTGAGGAGACATGTCTACCTGGTTAAAGTATCGGGTTTGAACTAAAGCAACCAAGGAAACTTCAGCCGTTTTGTGTATCTGTCTGGGGACAGAAAATAAGTGTACTGATATTCCTACCACTTTAATGACTGGAAAAATCGACGGTTTCCAATTAAAATTGTATCTTTTCTTCTTCATAAATGTCCTCGTCAGTACTGATCATAACCTTACCTATTCGGGTCGCGAGAACCCGAATAACGAAGTAGAATCAGGCCAAACTGCCTATGTACCCACCGTTTAAATTTTGGAATACTTTGATTTTATTAACGGTTTACCTGATTGCATGTAAAGAAATGTGGTTTACTCAAGTCTGGTATCGTTGGTGGACTCACAAGTGGGATTCCCTACCTATTCATTGCCTTAAAAAGCAAACATCGATAAAAAATTCTAGTCAGTTCCGCATAGTTACCTAGGAAATGATATTGTCAGAACCATCGCCTACATAAATCATTCGATGGTATTTTTTTCAAGATTTTGTACTACATTGTCCTATGAGATTTTTTCGCAAGTCAATTAAATTTGCTTGGAGTTGACATTTAGTTGTGAAAACACTAGGATCTTGCAGTCCCACTGTTCAGTTTGATACATCAACCCATAACCAAAAACTGTTATTGAGAGTGAGATTATATTATTTAATTCAAATTTGCAGTATCCCTGAAGCAATCCTATCCGAGCAATGCTGGACGCAGAATTTGACTGACCTTCACCACATAACTCTATCTCGGACCATAATTCAAACGACTGTGTCCGAGTTGACTATCTGTTCATTGCAGATTTCAGACCTACTGAAGCATTTAGCATGTGACCTTAGTCTTCTGTCACATTCGCCAGGTGGAATTTGGAGATGATTAGATGATTAGAGAACCTGAAGTAGCGTGTACAACGTTCAACACCTCTTCCATTTTGGTATACCTGATGAGAAGTCATCTTGACCACTAGAGAAACAACCCGAGTGAACGAAGCTCAATCAACTAGTTCGCGTCAGAACAGTGAGAGAATAGTACTGATTGCACTGAACCTCACTCAGGGACCCCACTCTTAGCAGTGTCAAGTAGACGTATATGGTGGTTTTCATTCGCTTAGACGGAAAGTGTGAGCCACTAGCGTAGTTATAATCTGATCTTGAATATTGCGCACATGCATAATGTTCATATGTAAATATACCGCGGATCACTACGTAAATGCCAAAGTCTATTAACTTTAAATAGCATGGTATGTAATGTCCCAGTAAGTACGGGATTGCAGAAATTATTAAGGTCAACGTTTCAAACTAGTTTCGTGGAGTTGACTGCATGTGTTCAGTAACATACACAACATTCCGGGATAATACAGTTCCGCAGCATTTGTTTTGCAAAGTTCCCGAATGCCTATGAATCGTTGTCACTTCACTCAAAACTGTGGACTAACAAACGTTTGATTAGATATTAGCAACATGAATCAGGAGAGAACTAAAGTGTTGGAGCGGTTATCAAATTGAAGTAGCACTGTTGCTAGAGTTTCGCTCAAGCCATCAGCCTCAATTTCATATCGAACAAGGCGATCTTTTCAAGAACACAGATGTTTGCCATTGATTTATGCTTAAGTGTTAGTAGCAGTTGCGCAGTAAGATGATACCGGATTACTTTACATCAAAGTATATTCCAATCGAGTGGCCAGATTTGGGTAAGATTCAGTCGACTGAAATGGCGGCGGCTACAAGGCAGAAGACTTGCTGAGTGCAGTCAGTAATTTTAAACAAATGAACACAGCGTGTCGTGGGGTTGCTGACCATGGATAAAATCTACTCGATCATTCGAGAGTGTGGTTCAGTGAAAACGCACTATAGATGTACAACACGCAGCCTCTTAGTCAGTCATCTGTGCAGATGATTTGATTAGTCACCAAACAGCCTTTCTATATGGTGGTCTGAGCGGTGATAACGTTTGTGTAGTCAAGGTAGCCGTCCACTTTACAGCATTTACCGTAGGTTAATTGGCGTATATTCCACAAACAAATTAGATATGGTATTGGAATTCAGCTTCTCGGTAGGGGTGGGTTATAAATACCCGAAATTATAGCAAATGTTATAGAACTATGTGTGATATGTACAGTCCTCGCTCTTTCAGAAACTTTACAAACGCCATGTGCAACTTCAGGGTTTCCTTAGCAGTAAATGCTAGTTCAAAACATTCTCATTATCCACGGTTACTTGGAGCCACTGTGAAGTCATGCTAGAGGCAACATTTGCAGGAACCGAACCATTTCTGATAATCGTTTTGCTGAAAATAAAGGTTTCTTCCAGCCCGCCGCAACCTCATTCTTTCAAACGCACACCAACCGCTTGGTTCCCCCGTAAATGGACATGCTTTAGAACATGGGTGCTTAACAACAACCACTGATTAAACATTGGTAATAGCATTTAGCATTCGTTTAGCTTTCCTTATCTTCACCCTTTCACTACAGGAGCATTATTACCTAACTGTTCGCATCTCCGACCAGGCAGTGTTCCATCCTCGCAGCTCAACTGGAACCATCGCTATCACTGTGTTAGATGTAAACGATAACTCACCAAATATCGTGCAGCCCCTGGGTCTCCTGCCTACAAGTGAGCACATAATTCAGACTAAATTAACTGTCCGTTTTTATATCTCATTATCACATCTTTTTCCTGTTTTGTTCAACTAAGCGGAACCGCATGAGAACACATTATCCATGCACGGACTGAGAAACGACCTATGAGAGCATGGTTATTCTCGAGGAAAAAGTAAACTGATCTCAGTGTATGTAACACACCGTTAGAGGTCGCCATTTGGTACCGTTCTGTGTCCAGTCAATACTGTTCACACACGTAACTTGAAATGGCTTACATTAACAAGCATACCTCGTTTTCAGCCTTTCATGAGAATTACGCAACCCTCGTGCAATAACATACGTACGTAGGCAGAAGTAAACAGGGCCGGATAAAAACTATTGACAATAAAATATAGGGAGCAATTGATGCCGTCGTGTCTGTTCTGCCATAAAACCCTATGTTTACAGAACACTTATGGTATTCGTCTACCAACTTAGCTCTAGATAAATGCACAATGGTTGTTCGACCTCTTAACTCTCGAATGGCGATACGACATTACAACCATCATTTGTTCTGGGTTTTAGCTCAAGCTAGAAAGAAATATATGTTTTGCGGCTGTTGTCCACTTCGGTCACTGTTTCATGGTAATCGTCTCGACCCCAATTGGGTCCACTCGGAGTGGCAAGAAATGATATTGTGCAATCTAGTGCAAACCTAGAGGCGTTCTCCTCATGTGGTTCTATGAAAATAATGTGTCAAATCAAGCATATCTTTCAATCCATTTAGTAACACCTTTGACCAGGTTCATGCATCCGATATAAGCACGCTTTCAGCCCGCTCCATTTATGAAAGTTTTCTGCTTAAGGTTCTGCATATAGTAACGATCACTTCTGAGGTCCATGCTTGAGAACGGAGTCAAGTTTGTGCTGTTTCTTGGTGGGAAGGATTCAAAGTAAGACTTCTGCAGGAACGATTTTACGTAGGTCTCTGAAGGTAATATCTTCTAAGAAGTATGGCATATCTCATGGAAGTGCATGTGAGGTGAGAGTTTTCTATCAGGTGATCCGCTTGTGAAGACCTATCGTATGTACGGGGCTTTTAATAACACTTTATGCCTAGTTTTTGATGAGTCTGGAGATGAATATCAGTTAAATTGCTTTCTTCAAAGATTTTTGCCGAATGTTAAGCAAACTAAAACTACGTTGTTAGGTAGTAAGCATCTGCTATGTTGCATCTCCTAGGTGCCTATCTTCATTACCACCTCTGTACAAGTAACGCCCATCTTGTGTGTAACCGTGGCAATGTTTGCAGCTTCATACCTAAGTTTTTGCACAACATTCCGTTTGTGACAAATTTTTACCCTGGCCTTCAGAACCTGTCCAGTGGACTCGTACAGTGGCTTACCTATGCATAGGTTCATCATATGCTACTCTCTGTTCGTGAACTTTTGAAGACGTTTAAGAGTAAAAGTATAATCGGTTCCCATCTGTATGAGATTCATAACATTAATCCTATCAGACGGCTTTAATTACACATAAAAGTATAACACTTGGTTGAACCGACCGTCTGATAGATAAGTTTGCACCGTAATGATATGTACACATGGAAGCAATATTTTGATAAACGTGTGGACATCAGTTGATATGTGGGTGGATTTTCGGAGTTCTCAGGAAATTTCTGACTGGTTTACACTAGCTCAACCGGTATTGATCGAAAAAGCTTTTAAATCTCACAGCAGATTTAACACTCACCCGTGATCTAGAGGGTAGTTTCCGATAGAATTAGGCCCTAGCTGTCAACAAGTTTCTTTCAACCACTCTTGTGTTTAGCCGGCGTTCTAATTTCAGCAAAAGCTTCACTAGCACCCATCTCAATTCGGACGAAGGTGAATAACCTCATGGCGGTTAAGCTACATTCTACGAATCACTGAGAACCGGCGCACTCATTCTGTCTTTGTTCGTGTGTACTTTCAAAATGTATCTTGATTGCTTTAAGTGAAGATATTTAGCAGGCGTATATGTTCCAAAATAATGACTCCCGTGACACGGAAAATTGTCGAGATAGATACAAGATGGAAGGTTCTACATACCACACCTAAGCGGTTCGGTGCTAGGCTGTTTTCCACCGACTTTCGATTGATGGTAGGGGAGTTGACAGTGATAAATCCAACAACACACTTGACAACAGCCTTCTCATCCACAGAGACTTCCAACCAGATATTTTTCGAGTTTTTTGAAATCTTATCTATCAGGTTTCTAACAACAGCATTGGCGTCTGCGTCAATTATGGCTGAGTTTGTCATGTTGTACGACTATCAGAAAGATCGCCCGAACCAGTGTGACGAATCTCTATAACGTTACAGAACACTTGTGGTATTCGTAGTTTGGAACGATACAATGTGCTCTAAAGAAATGGACCTGACAGCCACTTTACTGGACCACTGAGCACTTCCTAAAATCCTTTCTAAGAATTCCATTCTTGTCGTTTCTTTCAATGACAATCGCACATATGAGAAGATAACTTTGCATCCCCGTAGTTTGAAGAATTACACACTTGTTTCGAACTGAACTCAATACTTATTCATTTCACGCGATGTTATACGTTTTGATAATAACTTTTGCCGAATTTACATTAAACATTTGATAACTAAACATCATTCACATTCGGTCATGCTTTCTGCAGTCAACTATGCTCTTCGGCTAGGCTCCCTCCAAATGGAGTGTTCAGATGTGAACTCCAATCCTTGTGCGTATAAAATGACAGTGTTGAACACTGTTTCAGTGATCCCGCGTATGGCGTTGGTTATAAAGTTTAACTGTAGCATTTTGACCGTACATAAAATTCCCACTACTGTTCAGATTTTCAAATGATTTCCATCGGGTTTCAGAAATGTTCACCTGAAGCGCATGTTCCGCAACACTCATGAGAAAATGTCGAATTCTGACTTCAGTAACTTACGATTTGATTTTCTTTTAACTCATCTGTCGATAATTCAACTTAAACCAGCTTTGAATGGACATGGGGCTTAACCTCCTCAATAATTCAAAAACTACCAGACGAACACGGATAAAAGTGTGGGCGATCGACCTCAGAGAGTGCCATCGGCGTTAAATCAGGGCAGTGTGATTAGCCCGTCAAGCAAGAGTGAAATGATGTGACTCACTCGCAACCAGAGCACTAGATTTCAACCACTTGTGTGACGGATTCGTGCATAAAGTCTAACACAGATGGTTTACAGCTTTTTCGCCACTTACACAGTCTTCAACCAGGAAGATACAAGGTGATTATTTAGCCACCTGTCCTGACGATTCCAACGGATGTCGAGTTTCTAGAAAGACCTCGTCCTTCTCTCTATTCTTGTTTTCTACTTCTCTCTGTCAGAAGCCACACACCGTGAGGCCCTCGGCTACAACCTTTGTACTATTTATGCAACACAGTCACTAGCCACACTCACAGAGAATCTTTGGCTCGCTGGCCTCAGAAGACCACGATCTTCCCTGATAGCACACATTTCAAGTAGCGCACTTTCATGGGGGTTCGTTCGGCGATCCAATCTAAATCACTCGTCCTATATCATTCCACTTGCGCTTGTAGTGCCAGTCAAGTCAGGTACTCAACGAGCAGATTATCCAGACGCATTGTTGAGCATTGTCCAAAATCTCTCACAAGGGGTAATGTCACACCTTGTAACATTGTGATTCTACAAGAGTCAGTAAGAAGTGGACACACGGAAAGAATAACGTACGCACAGAAAACGTATGGAATCCTAACGGTTGCCTTAGTCACAAATATGGTGCTGAGCCCGCTTTATATATTGCCCCTACTACTAATTTTATAAAGCTTCCTATTCCACGTTTTCACTCTGGTATACTGTTTGTGTAATATTAGTCAGCAGGTCAACTAAATTACGATCTTAACGTCTCATCTTTTGGCGCAGCTAACTGCTCGTTTACTGCATGCTTGGCCAGTTGATTTATGTACTACCTTACCATTGGTCAATATTCTACCGATCACCGTTCCTGCTGCGTTCGCCGATACTGAGCTCCAATCAATCAAATGTATTTAAGTGCATCTATCCATATATGTGGATGTCGGAGGGGAATGGTCGAAAGGGAAATTCTTCACAGCTTGCCTGTTATAAAACTGCTCGATGGCATGTTACATAATTGAAATTGCCGCTCTTCTTCAAAGTTAATATCTCAGAATACACAATCCTCTTGTTCACGTTTAATATCTGGTCATGTGCAAACATTTCGGTCATCGGTAACAAAGAATGAAGCTAAATGTGTGTCGAGCCGTGGAGGTGAAATTAGCAAAAGTGGATTGTGTAGGCGTCGCAGACCGTCTTTTCGAGAATGCATGATAGGATGAATAGGATTTGAGGGGAAACGTGGTGAGTTATCAGTTGCACCATTCCACTACGTTTTTCATTTGGTGTATAAAACTCTGGAGATTTTTGGCTCGTCTACACCTGGAGACGATGCTCTTGACAGAAACGTAGAAGTTGATGTTATTGCAGGGAATAACGCAGAACATGGGACTCATGCGCTTGCGATGGGTGCTACATGCAGGCCCCTGGTTGTGGACCTCTTTCGTATATTGCTCGAAAAAAGCGCCAATCAGACAAAGGTATTATGCTCATCTGAAGTCAAGATTGCAAACAGCTGTTTGCGGTAATCCTCGTCAGGCTCATACAATTACAATGGACTCACTGAACTTTTATATAAAATTACGATGTGGTTATACGCATTGCTAATAGTCAGAGGAGTTGTGGAAGACTCCCTAACCAAATGGCAATAGATTCGTCACTGTTTGCTTTTTGTTTATATGAAACACGTGTCTGGCACACGACAACGTGTTAATCGAGTTGTTGGGAGGATAGGCTTCAGGCGGTTGACGTGTGTTTGACAACGAAAAGTGTAGGGTATGTACGGACTCTTTCTGAGTTCACAACTGAAGCTCCTAGACCCTGCGACCGCCACTACCGTCGATAACACTCTCCTTGACAGCACAGTATTGAACGTAAAACACATTGTAGGCAAGGTCGGAAGAATCTATTTACCGCAATTTGACGACTCCTGTCAATCAGATGCGATCAGATAGCACTCGAAATGGTTCTCTTCATGCCGTTATACAGTCATCTCGGAATGTGCTCACGGATCCTGCCTGATACTCTGTGAATGGTTTTCCCAACGTAGCCAGCTTGATAACAGTAGGTGAAAGAGTAGGTACTGAAGAACGCGGAAGAAACTGGCATAACTGTCCTTGAGTGATAACAAAAACGGCTATTTGCCGTTTGTTTTTCATGAATACACTGAAGATAACGACACAAATGAAACTTAGTTGAGTTTGCTTTTTCATCACAAACAAAACGAGTGTCACTAAAACGCTCTTAAGTTTTCAAGTGGATAGTGAAATGCATGTACACTGCCGGGTGATGAAAAATCACGTTTTATACGCATGTTCAAGTCAAGAACCGTCAGCTGTTCAGTCACATGTCGAACTGTACAGGGAAGTTTCCACCATTCCATGCACAATATTTTATTGATGATCCGTTCTCTTTATCAATGAATGCGTGCTCCATTTGGACTAGTCTTATAAGATTACGGTCTTTATGGCTAGTACGGCCTAGTTGATTGCAAGCGTTTTCCGTGGAACTGAAACCTGATAGTCGAGTTGGCTTTGGCAAAGTTTAAACACATTTCGATGTCAGTGGCCCGGACAACTCTGCCGCAATCACAGAGGTCAAATGCAACTCACATAGCCAGTGATACTCGTCCTTGTCTTGAATGGTACATGTGCATCTGGGACGCATTTTGATGTGGTAAATTTTATTGAACAAGACTCGGTTTTACCCCGGAAAGCACCGAGTTGGGACAGCGATAAAATTGGGAAAACGACTTTGTCTTAACTGACCGAAATAAGTTCTGCCCATCCACTTCCGCGGTGATTCTGATTATTTTCCGTTATTTTCTATACTCCTCGACTCCGGTTGCAAGATAAGCATCTCCTCACTGTGGCTGGAAAACCTTTGCTAAACCGTAGTCCAGTATCTTGATTTACTCATCGAAAACATGCTCTTGGATCCGCCCAGTGAAACACAGATCTAGTTCGAACAGTCTACGTCGATTCGTAGTCATAGGATGAGAAGGAGACAACTTATAAAACTGTACGTTTGATGTAGTTTCGTTCAATGGTGGCGGTCTTTGATCGAAAACGTGTTCATCTACACCATCTTTAGGTACGGATTCATTTTTTCGGACAGTATGTAAGTTGAACACCATTCACACTTGAACTCAGATCTCTTCGCCCATAGACTGACAACTAGACGTTTTCAAGCAAAATCGTCAGGCTCGAGTACTGCTCTGATCATTGATTAACATTACAGTTTAACCTTGCTACGACTAAAATTAGAAATTACGTACATTTACTGGTGAATTTACCTTGTTAAACACTTCAGTACTTATCTCTCGTTATACGCGGCCGAAGTGCTACATTTACCGCTGTATCCCTGTTGCTTGTAGCTAGTGCTGATGCTGCCCAGTCATATCGAGAAGTATCATATAAGTTGGTGCATTTATTTCAGTAGGTTATCGTGAGATCAAAATCGCTTGCGTACTTTATTTACAAATTAATGCGCCGAAGTACATCCGTCATAATCTGAGGTATATTCAGATATTCAAAAGTTGGTCGCTTAGTCATCGGTATGAGTAAAATTTCTTGATTCACTGAGTAGAACGAGTTGTCGCTGAATTCACAGAGTAAAGAACGTACTCATTCGAACAAAACGATCAACATGAGCATCGATCAGATGTGGAGTTACACGGACCTCTTGCTCTTCTTCGGTGTTCCGGTTATCAGCAAACTTAAATACTTTCATCTCACTCTGCGTGTCTCACTGCTCCGGTTGACTAGATGTTCCATCCTGACCTCTGTATACTATCTTATCACAACTAGCCAGAACAATCTGTATAAATATCTTTTATGCGCTTAGGTGACTGACCGTGGCAAGCTGTGCAATCCACAACGCGTGGCAAACTGAGTGCCTCTGCAGAACTTCACGGTTCAACTTAGCTGGGCAAGATCGTATATAAATGTTCCAATCAGGGCTATATCATCAGGAACTATCAATTCAATCCCTGTGGTTGAACAGACAGGAAACCATAGATGAACTGAGCTGTAACCACCGTATTTCGTAAGACTATTCATTGAATCAATCGTTCCAAATTTTCTTCTGCAAGGTCAGACTCGCTTCCAAATTCATGAGCCAAAGTTCGGCTGTCAATTTATCTGAATAGATCATAATCACGTGCAAGTTTGAACGAGAAGGGGGACATTGTGTGTTCCCTTCAACGGGCACTTAAGTTTAGCTAGATTGCAGAAATTAGTAAACACTTGTACCTAACAGTATTACAGCAGCAAATTGTGGTCAAACAGGGCCCATTGTTATGTTCTGAACAAACCACAACTCGCTCAGAGGAAACCAACATGAGAACCATCAAGCTTACCTGAATACAACGTGTGAATAGAGTAATTTTATGTTAGAGTACATAGCACAAAACAACCTTGTTGAATGAATCGAGACTACGCACGGATCAATCGGTGCAAATCTAAGATTATCGGGGCATAACTTTAGCCACCAGTGTGAACACTAAATAATTTCAAACAATGCGTCATTTGTTCAAAGAAGTAATTTTCGTCCTTCACATCTACGCTGTTTTCTTTCTCAGATAAGTTACTTGAGTACACGAGAGCTAACGAATATTCCTCTCTCCAGGATCAATAAAAAAAGGTGTAACTCATTGACAATTTTTTATTGTTTTCACTCTGGTATTCACTTGAACCATTCCCTGTCATATGCCAAAACAATATCGCTAAATTCTCAACCTAATGTTTCACTAGATTTCCATGTCAGTTTCCGCAACAAAAGTCCCTTGTCTAGCTGTGATTAATATATATTTCAGCATTCTCTTGGAAAATGACCGATGGATCCAGCATGCTGTATGACCAACCGACACATGGGTTTGAACAGGCGGAAAATAAGTACGGAAAAGATGAGGCGGCCTACCGAGACGAGCCTATCAAAACATCCAGACCGTATGACATCGCTGATGTAAAATCCATTTTTCATCTATCCATCCATGAAATTAAGGGGCACATCATCACAACAGTCAAAGCGACTGATCCAGATCGGGATGAGAATGGTCGCATTGTATTCAAGATTGTGGAGTCTAACCAAACGAACAATTCTTTGGCGGAGAATAAAGTCAATTTATCATTTTTGCAAGTGGAGGAAAACACTGGTCTTATCTTCGTGAGTCGATCTATGAACAGAGAAGATTTAGGTATTCGAACCTTTCATCTCACTGCTTCAGACAATGGAGAACCAATAGCAAAAACGGAGACGAAGGTGAGATTTCAAGTCCTGCAATTAACCGAACGTAATAAACCCACTCTAAATTTTATAAAAATGTGGAATCTCCAGACCATTTTTATAGTTGAAACTGTTAGGATATGGCCAGTGTTTTGTGATATCTCTTCGTCATCGACCGTAATACAACAAGTATTTATGTTGTAACCCAACTGCTACAATTTAACAGAGAAAGAGAACTTGTATCTACTCTCTCCGGTAATTTCATTTAGTTACGAAACATCTCAGCCGGTCTTCTGCATATTTTGCGTGTCAACCAGTTTCACCGTTTTCTTCATTAAAACCCCATTACTGGCAGCATGACCTATGAAATTAAGTAACAGCTTAACAGACGCTAGCTGCTTAAATGCCCTCAGGAATTTACTGGGAAGTCGCTCACACATGTGCTTGAGTGCATTTAAAATGGAGACATGTCTATTTCCACACTGTTATATCGGATCTATAAATAAGCATGATATGATCCTTACAGAAGAAAGTTATCAATTCCACAGTTTGCCCTAATTTCAGGCAGCAATTGGCTTGAGTGTTTAAAGCAGTAGATTGTTGCCTATCATTGAATTACAACCGGCTTTTTGTTTCGATATCGGGCTTTTTGAGTATACCTCAAAGGTTGTAACCGGGATGTATCTTCCTCACATTAATGAACACAATGAACGGTGTCTTGTTAAAGGGTTATTCTAATATTTTGTTTCATTCTTTTAAAAGTCACATTGTGGATTATTGTGGTAAAATTTGTGTTAGGCTTCGTTAATCCGTTCATTAGCTGATGGTAGAGAACATGATGTACATACGAGGGAATCAAGTTGTACGTTTTTCGGAATTAACAGTCAAACTAGAAAACATTCTCAAAAAGTGTTGTACAAACTAGGCTGTGAGTCCAAACGGTGAGTTTTTAATCTTACGATACTAGTCGGATCAATTATGACGGTATGTTAAACGCGTGTTACGTTCCCAGCGTGATTCGACGGTGAAAAATACCAAACGTATAAACGCTTTCAGGTGATAAGGAACACCGATGAGAGTTTCCTAACCAACTAATTACTCAAGACCTGTTCTCAAATGGGCCAGTGGTTCACACTCCAATAAACCAGTGTGGGATGAATTTAGAGAGGTGAGCTTAATTTCGTCGTTGTGAAACTATTTTTCACTCTAACTGGGCTTTTATTTACCAGTTGCTGCACAGCATCGTATTTGAATCCGTTTCTTACCACAATTCAAAGGCGTCATTTTTCTCCGCTCTCAAACAAAAAGGCGAGGAGAGTTGCAGAAAAGAGGAGTTTGAAGCGCCAAAAGTGTGATGACATAAATGATAAGCTTTTGATAGATAAAACTAAAAGCAGACAAGTGACCAGTTTTTGTAGGTTGTTGGTACACAGTTTTCGCTACTTTTCTTGTCACCCGTCGTGTTCTAGAGACTGCAGTATGTCCGAAGTAGTTGGCATAATACATTGCAAATTAGTTAACTACGAAATTCTTGCTCTCCGCCTTAGTAGTAGGTTGTGAGGTCATCAGGACATTTGATCCACCCGGCTGATTACAGACAACAG